>JAQGBH010004664.1:0-16109 GCA_034698265.1 Sminthurinus aureus
ATTTTGTAATGGATAAGAAAACGCCTCTGAACGGATCTATTAACTTTTGAATTTTTAATTATTAAGCATGATTGAGTAAATTCTGGACTTGAGAATAATTTTGATTTTCTACTTTTTGCCTCCCACTTTAAATTCTAAATGCATTCAGATTGAGCACAGAAATGGACGTAGTGGATTTACTTGAACAATTTATGGTAGAACAGAAAAAGCTTTGTGCTCAAGTCGGACGCCGACTGAAATAGTTTTGAAATCGATATTGATTGAGACTTGAGACAGACATTTTGCCATTTTGCTGCTGATATTTCTTGTTCATTCCTCAACTCAAAACTCAACTCTGCTTTACTCTACTTTTGTTGGTCAATCGATTCAGCTGCAAAGTTTAAATTTTTTTAAACACAGACAAGCGCCAAAATATTCTTCAACAATTTAAAAATGTTGACGTTTCAGGAAAATGAGTGGAATTTTAAGGCCTATAAAATTCTCTCCCGGTTGAATATTCTGCCGATTCAAGTTGACCTGGAAAATGGGAAAATTCGGAGGCAATCGAGTAAAGTCAGAATTTTTATGTGGAAAATTGATTTTTCTCTTTCGGGTTCTCACTGTTGTTAAATGTTGTTGAGACTCGTGCAGTCAACGATGGTCGAGCCGGAGAAATCCGGATATTTCAGATGGGATCATTTCGTCATTCATTCTGTTTGTGTGGTCGGCTACTCTCTGTTCAACTTGATCGGATTTCGCATGTTTGTCAAGAATCCGGACGAATGCGTGCTGATTTTCAACCAGCTTTTTGCGGAGAGGGAAAATCCGGTGCAGAATGATTGACGAATTTACCTCCGTCTCATTAATTTTATCTCCATTCTCCATGTTTTCAAACACATGTTCTTTCTCTTGCGTATTGTGAACGTTGCGTCCTACTTTTGTTGTGCAATTAGTCGTAGTATCACTAGGGCAGGAAACAAAAACAGTTTCCTACTTCCTACTCAGATTCAAACTCATGTTTACCATGTCAGATTTCCTGGTTTCTCGTTTGTTCAGCCACAACTCTGAAAATGAGCATTTTTCATCTCCCTGGGAATTTTGTATCAAAGCAAATCAAATCAACAATCAATAAAAAATATTCAACGTTTCTCTGGTGCACAAAAACTATTTGTGCGTTTTTATTCGCTGTTGACGGGTTTTCGTCTACTCATGTTTTATGCACAATTTTGTAATTTTTGGTCCTGTTTTTCTGTACAGATTGAACATTTATATTGATACTGAGATTTTTACTCAATGTTAAATAATACCAAAGTCTGTAATATTTTTTGCAGGACATTTTGAACTGTAAACGGCCAAATGAATTGATGAAAAATGTGAAGAGTTGTTACATAAAAATGCAAATAATTTCATAATTTTATTAAAAGTCAAAGTTATCTTATTTTTATTAATTTTCAAGTCCACCTGTGACTTGTGGCTTGTGTAACATCAGATAATTTGTGTCACAAGTCACAGATATTAAATAAAAGCAGTTTAAACTTTGAACTTTGGTCCTAATTAAAAAAAAACAATAAAACAACCCGATTTTTTCACACAATTTTGTCCCCTATAAAAACATTGACAAAATTTGAAATTTGAAACATTCTTCTCAAATTTACCAGCTTGTTTTCCCTCTGTGTATAATTTTTTAAAAGGATTGGAAAATACTTTTTACAATAAAGTGTACAAACAACAATTAAAAGTCTTTTTACTCTGTCTCATATTTTGTGATTTGTGATTTTAAATTCGTCGAGTTACTTGAACTCTGCAGTTTTGTTGTTGTTTCATTTTTTCAAATCCATGAATTTCCGTCAAATGACTCCACAATTTTCGAGGATGAATTTTCACACAGGAAATTTTCAGTTCAGTCAGTTCTGAAAAACAACAAGAAAATTCATAATCGAGGAAAATACGAGAAAAATCAAAAATCAGCTGCTAATAACAAATGGGGAAAAGAGGAAAAATTATTAGAATTTTTGTAGAATTTTTGTAAAATCCTACTTTTCATATCGAGAATCGAAGGAAATTCTCTCAATTCGTCACTCATTTTCAGTTTTGAATTCTCTTTCTTTAATTTTCTGCAGGTCTTAACAGAAACTCCAGTGAAAATCGCGTCCGTTTCATCTGTGATATTTTTTTCTTCATCAGTTTCTTCACTTTCACTTTCTTCTTCTCCGTCTCCTTGGCAACTGGACTGAGCATCAGCATCGAGTGTGAAATGGAGTTTTGCCAGTCGAGTGAGAACACTCCAAATGGATTTACAAATGGGAGGAAACAGAGAAAATCCACCTGATTTCTTGATGTTGACGTGCAGACTGTTCAAATTGGGATAGAGCGACGAGATTTTCTCCATCCACAAGGGATCAAAATCCCGGTGGACACGGAATTCAAGGTGCTGGAGACCACCCAGCGCGTTTCCATTCCCAGCCAAATTAAACGGGTTGTCAGGCCGATGAGCCTCCTGGAAATGGCTCTCAAAGTGGAGCGAGGTGAGATTTGGAAAAACCTGGGAAAATTTAAAACTCGAGGGCAAAATCCGTCCATCCGCGCTCATTTTTAGGGACTGGGCCAACCGTAATTTTTCTACTAGAGGAAAAACGGGCAGTTGAATTCTCTTGATGTGTTTGAGATTCTCCACGCCTCTAAAATCCCGGAGAGTGGACTGACTGGACTGGAGAATGGAATTGAGTGCTCTGACCTCAGCTCTGCTTGGAATTTCTCTCTTTTTTATCATGAGGTTGAGACTCGAGAGTTTTGGACCCGCCGCTGCGAACTTGACAATGAGATTTGGGTGGTCCGGAGGAAATGTGAGATCCAGGGATTTTACCAAGTGGAATTTTCCAGCTGCGACAATTTGCCCAGTGTGAAATAATTCCGGATCCAGAATCAGCTCGAGATTTGGAGAAAATTCCATGATTCTTCGCGTGTGTGTGCTCAGCGGGTTTGTATTTTCATCCGGCTCAACGTCCATATTCCTCGCAATTTCTCTCATTTGAACAAGACTGTCTGCAATTACAATCAAAATACGTAGAAAATTCATTCACTCATTTTTCTATTTTCTACAGCAAAAACTTGGTAAAAAATGTGTAACTTTTAGTCCATAAATATTTTGTGATAATTTAGAATTTTGAGCTCACCCGTTTGTTCAATCACCACTTTTTTGTAGAATCCATCCGCCTCCTTCCCAAAACGCGTCAACTTGAGCACTTTTAACTTTTCAAGTCCAGAGTCTGAATTTTGATCCGGATTTTTGTCCAAAACGTTTGCCCCATGATGTCCCGAGCTTTTGAAGCTGAGAGATTGGAGATTTGGAGTCAACTCGAGCAGAATGGATCGCAGAGTCACTTTAAATTCCTCAGTCTTGTCATATCCAACCGGTTTTAGCGTGAGAAACCTCACAAGACCTCCCAGCTCCTTGAAAAAAAGCGGCAGAGTTGAACTCAAATCTCCGTCTTCAAAGACGAATCTGTTCTGACTGCACAGAAACTGACGAGCTTTTACATTATTTCCACAATTTTCAAAAGTCTCGTAAAAATCCTCAAGCCCTTTTCCGTTTTTGTGCCGGTAATTTTTTGATTTTCCGTGCCAGCTGAATTTTATTTTGAACTTGTTCTCATGACGACGAGTGCAGAGCTGGTGCGTGGCGGAAAATTCCCACGTTTTACACACGAGACGACCCGAGAGGAGCGAGGACGAATCCAAATGACTGAGCAAAAGACGAATGATCTGAAATTCAAATTTCAAATCAACATTTTTTGCCCTTTTATTTTTTACTAGTTTTAATTGCTTCATTATTTTGTCCTTTAAAAATTAATTAAAAATAGTACTTACGACTTCATTTTCAAGAACTTGCTGAGCAGCTGGACTCGGTGGGGTCAAAAGGTTTTCCTCCGAAATCGGAATCGGAATCGGAATCTCAGACGCAATTTGTTCTTGCGCTTCCTCCAAAATTTCACGAATCTGTTTAAAAACGACAAGGAAATTCTCATTGAAATTTCCAATAAACACGGGCTAAATAAATAAATACACTTGAAACTTGATTAAAAAATAAAAGAGTCAAATTCCTTCTCGTCGTCTCACTTTTTGAGCAAATTGTGCTCTCTTCCTTTGATTTGGACAAGCCTCGAGTCCTCGGCTAATCAACTCGGTCGTCACTTGGACCAACTCCTCCGCCTCAACGTCAGCGTAAGCCTGAAATCAATCGTTTGTAAAAACAAAATAGAAATCATTCAACTTTTAAATATCCTCTTTTCCCGTTTTACAAGTCGGATGAAAAATTGACAAATGAGAATTTCCAATTTCCAGAAAATTAATTTGTGTGTAAAAAGCGTCAACGTACTTCATCGTCCGAATTCCGCTGCTTGTCTTTATTTTTTTGTCGTGTTGTATTATTTCCCATTTTCCAGAATCCAGAATTAGTCAAAACTCAAAACTCAGGACACAAGACACAAGACTCAAGACTCAAGTCTCCGATTGCAAGTAAAAGATTTCCCTCGCAAATGAAAGGAACGAGAAACGAGGAAGGAGACGAGGGTGAATGTTTTAACTTGAAGAGTGAAGAGTGAAGGGGACTAAGGAAAAGTTTCTTGTCCCTTTTCTGCTTCTGCTGCTGAATTGAGTACAGAGTAAAGAGTAAAGAGTCTTGAGCCCTTAAAAAGTAAAGGGAAGAAAAAGAGGATTGTGAATGAAATGGGAGGGGGAATTTGAGCGCGGTTTGTGCCAACTCCCAACGGACACTTGAAACATTGTAGAGTGTGGAGTGTAGAATTTAGAATGGAGAATCTATCTGCTGCTAAAAGTTTGATGTTGGAAAATACATCCACAACTTGGGCTGCTCTCTGCTCTCTGCTCTCCTTCACTCGGAGCTGGAAGCTAGAAAAAGCATGTTTCTGTATGCGTGTGTTGTGTGTTGAGTTGTAGATACTGGATTGTAGGCATTTTGTACACAGTCAATTCCTTTCTTTTCTCTTCTTATCATCACTTTTCAAATTTCAAATTCTCATTCTTTTCCCGCTGACTCAAGATTCAAGACTCAAGACTCGAGACACAAAAAATTCCTACTTGTGTTTGATTCGTCCTACTTTTTCTGCTTTTGACCATCACCCATCACCCATCACTTATTTCATCCGCAGAATTGGATCAAGTCGCAAACTGAAAGTTGCTGAACGTCCTTTTTGCAACACTGAACAAAGAGCAAAATCAAAGCGGCACATTCAAAATGGATCGTTCATTTTCAAAATTGATTTTCCGCCTCCTTCTAATTTCAACGATTCTTCATGTTCATGTGGCTTCAGGAAGTAAGTAAAAAACTCAAAGTTGCACAGTTTTATACCTACTTTTTCTGTTTGTCAAACTTGGGGAAATAATTAAATAAAATCTCAATTGTGGTTCAAATGTTGAATATTCCGTACCGTATTTTGAAATTTTGAAATTTTCGAATTTTGGAATTTTGCAGAGGACAAAAGTTGTCATGGAGGTGACGCTGAGGGGAAAATCAAGAAAATTGTGATGGAGCAGCTTGGTTTAGGCCGTGACCCAGGACTGGACGAGACGTTTGAGGATTTGGGAGCGGATGATTTGGACAAGGTTGAGCTGATCATGGCCTTTGAAGAGGCATTTTCAATACAGATTCCAGACGAAGACGCCAAAAACATTGTCACTGCTGGACAAGCCCTCAACTACATTTGCACCCACTAGATAATAGATAACAGACAACAGTCAATAAACAAAACACATTGAACATTGAACATTTTAATACTCAACAAAATATTCTTTAACTAAAATAAAAGACAAAATTTCCCACTTCTCCCATTTTGAATTTTCACTCATTTGAATTTTGAACTTTCTACTCTGAAAATGAACATTTTCATCTCCCTCCGAATTTTGAATTTTGTATCACATCAAATCAAATGAAATCAACAATAATTAATAAAAAATATTCAACTTTTTTCTTTGGAACAAAAATTATTTGTGCATGTTTATTCCCTTTTTTACGGGTTTAGAAACTAGAGTTTGGAGAATTTGAGTCCAAAATCCAGCTCAAGAAAGTTTTGTCATTTAGATTGGTCATGTTGTTGCTGAATTTTTGTGTGGATCCGCAGCCGAAAGTCAAAAGTACACGAGTTGTAAATCATGAGAGGATTTTGGATTTTGGAGTGAAAAGCGGATGTGCGATGGGCAACGGGTGATTTTTGTCCAGGATTAGTTTTGTTCACGAGAACCTTTTTAAAACTTTTACCTAAAAAAGATTTGGATTTAGATTTTACATTGCCCTTGAAATTTACAATTAGTTTTGCTGTCACCTCTTTCAGTCTTAGGCAGAAAATTCTGATTCTGATTCTGATTCTGATTCTGAGCCTCAGGTAGAAAATTCTTGATGGTTCATTTGAATGCAAAACATTTCTCATTTCTCTCTGCTGAACCTCATTTCAAATCCCACACTTGTAAATTCAAGTCATTTTTTTGGGTGGTTTCCCTGGAATTTCAACTGCAATTTCAGTTTCAGCAAGAGCGGATGACTCGAGTGCAACTTTTTTCGCAGGCCCTGGTTACAAAAGTAAGACAATTTACAAGTAAAATCTAGAATCCAAAATCTAGAATCAATTTCCTTTTCATTTTCCACGCCGATTTACATAAATATTCGGTTCTTTGTCCATTGAATTTAATATTTAAATTTTAATGGGCATCCCAAGTTTAATCATTTTGTCAATTTTCCATTGGCATTTGTACTTTTGACTTTTGGCTCCCTTTTCAATTCTCAATTTTCAACACCTGCTTCAGTTATTCATTTGTGGATTTATACAGCTCAAAATTCATTTGACTTGGTTTTTAAACTTTTCCAGACGTCCTTGGTGTGTTGTCAAATATGGAGGTGAAAAAATGTCTGCAGTTGGAGGAGAAGCGGCGCGGAAGAGTGGCGCTGGATGTCAAAAACGTCTGTTTTATCCTGTACAAAGGACCCGAGTGCACAGGCAAAGAACTCCGATTCATGAATCTTCGACGGTCTGTCCTCAGCGGCAGAGACTTTTGGCCGACCAGCATCAAAAAAAATATAGCATACTAAATTTAATCTAGCATCTGCTAAAATTATTTGTTTATTTATTTCTCATCCATTCTTCACTTTGATTCTTGATTCTTGATTTTTGAGTCATCTCCACAAGTTGAAAATTGAGAGTTAAATAAAACTAAAACAGACTCAAAATCTAAAAGTTTTGTTTCTTTCTTGGAGAATTGCATTATAAAAGCAAAACGTAGATAGCGAATGTTTTGTTGGAAAATGGTCAACCCACGATTAAAAATCCCGTTGCGTTTACGACCTTTGGCTTTTGAATCGTGGGTTGAAACAATTGGTCATTTCATTTCACTCCATCGTAAATCAACGTCATGAAACATAAAACTAGAGCATAAATCACAGCTAAAAGAATCTTCTGCGAGTGAATTGACTGCTCTTTGAATTTGAGCTGGAGCAGTTTTTTGGCACAACTCTGTCTTCCAAATTTTTGACAATGTCCGTCCAGCTGCAGCTTGGATCCGGATTTGTGACAGCATGCGCCATCTTGCTGAATATTCTGATAAGTTCATCCACTGCGACAAGTCCGATTCCACCGCCAAGCATTTCAAATTCAGTGGCGAGTCACATCTGCAAGCAGCAAAGTGCATTCCAAGAATCGGGTGAGATCCAAACGCCCGTGACAGCAAAACCGGAGAACGATGACGCAACTTGCGGCTGGTTCATCTGGCAAAAATGCGGTAAGTCTGATTCTCAGCAGTCAGCAGAAATTATGAATAAAATAAAATGGCACTAAAAACTGGTTAAATTTCGGAAACAGAGGATGCAAAATCCGAATCCGAATCAGAAACGTGCCCGACTTTTGTCCTTGAAGCTTGTGCGAAACTCCAGGTCCAAAAAACAGGGAAAAGAGCAAAAGGAAAAGGAATTTCACTACAACCAAAACCAGCAGAATCGAGACAGGATAACACGACATGTAAAAAATAAATAAGATAAAACCTGATAAATACTCTGGAGAAATGTGTAACAAGTAATGTGAAAAATCACACATCCCTTTAGTTACGAATTCCAGCCTTCCAATTGAGATTATAAAAAAAATGAGATTACATGTAAATCACATATGTTTTCAAATGCAAAGGTGGGAATTCGACGATGACTGGACTTCCAAATCCACAGCTGGTGCCTTCAGCGAGCAAATATCCGTGGATTGTGACACTTTCTCAGGGCGAGCGATGCAAGGACAAATTGTGCACCGGGCTGATTGTGAACGAGAACTGGGTGGTGGTGATGCAGGCGGGGTGCATGTACAAGTGGAAAGGCAAAGACCACCCGGATTATTTAGAGATTGTTGCTGGCGAAATGAAGTTGTACGCGGAAGAGGAAACAGAACAGCGGCGACAAGTTGCACAATACATTCCACATCCTGACTACAAGTTTGAAAACCCTCATAAAACTTTTACCCCCAAAAAGGAAGAGCATGAAATTTGAAGCATTGGATATTTTTGTTTTTCAATTTCAGACCAGAACAGAATCATTATTACAAGGACAACATTGGGCTCGTCCGCGTCTCAGCTCCTTTCGAATTCAACGAGAATGTGCAGCCGATTGACCTGGAAGCAATTGAGGCGATGGCGCCATCTGTCGCAAAGTCTGTCCTCACAATTGTCGGTTGGACCCGGGAGCCGCCGATGAAAGAGGAGGAGTTGCTCATCAGTCTGATTGAAGCTCAGTTGGACTACAATCCGATGGAGGAATGTTATGACAGCTTCATGGAGGGTGACAACGCCACGACCGACACGCTAATTTGTGCTGGACAATGTCCGTTTTACGCAAACTACTCGAATCAACCACTTCGAAATGTTCTTTTCGCTCAAGCGGATTCCAATTCTCCTCCAGTTCCCGTTGGACTCGGACCTCTGAAACATTTTGGTGGTTACGTACAACACTTTGTGTTTGTGAACCTTGCGTCCTACATTCCCTGGATAAAGGAGAATTTAGAAGGTCAGGGTCAAGGTCAAGTTCAAGATGAAACAACCGAAAGCCCGGAATTAGAGTCGGAATCTCGAATTGTAAATGGTGAAGATGCTCCTCGGTTCAAGTACAAAGCCATTGTCAACCTCGAGACGTTTGGTTCCTACGCATGCACAGGTCACCTTTGCGGCGGAAGCATACTTAGCGAAGAATGGCTCGTCACCGCGGCTCATTGTGTTGACCCTGAAAGTCCGGAAGGATACAAAGTGTTTGTTGGAGATCACGACATTACAGACGAGGATGAGAATGAACAGAACTGTTGTCAAAATCATAGTCCATGAAGACTACGACGAGTAAGTGTAGAACAGGAGAAATAACAAACAACTAACAAATGAGGAAAAAGTACGTTTTTTAATCCACTGGCTTGAAACTTGCAATTTTATAATACTTGGTTCAATTTCATCAGTTACACCACCCTCAACGACATTACCGTGCTGAAGGTCAGCCCACCCTTCAAATTTAACGATAAGGTTCAAAAGGTCACTCTGCCCTCGGACCCTTCATTCCAACCAACAGGTAAAATCCGCAATCCACAATTCACGAAAAAATACAAGTCAGTGGACCAAAATCTTGGGCAAAATGAAAAGTAACTTCTTTTGACGTGGTTTTATGCATGGAATTGTAGGCCCTCTAACGGCAGCGGGGTGGGGCTTGACCGAATTAATTGTTGGCTCTCACATCCTCAAGCAAGTTCAAGTTGACCCCGTTCCGCTGGAAGATTGCCAAAAAGGTTGGGCAAACAGCAACAAAAAAGTTGGAGAAAATCAAATATGCGCGGGGAATGAGACACACGGGATTTGCAAAGGTAGTTTTTATTTTCTGTTATTTATAACCGGACCTGTGACCTGTGACCTTTGACCTCGGTTTAATTTTTATTTTGTCTTGAAGGGGATTCCGGTGGCCCACTTTATCACATTGATGAATCCGGGGATCAAATTCTTGTTGGACTGACGTCTTTGAGTAAGTATGATTTTTGTTCCTATAAAAACAGTTTTACACATCCCAAACAAAATCAAATGTACTGAAAAAGAGGCAATCTTTCTAAATGTCTGTGTTTTTGGCAGTTGGAACACCTTGCAAACAAACGGAGACCGGTCAGACCGATCCATATGGTAGACGAGCCGCAGAACCAGAGCCAGAGCCAGCAGTATTCAAACCTGCTGTGTTTACAAGAATTACCGCGTATCTGGAATGGATACGCAAAAATGCTGAGCTCTGAGCTCTCAAATGGCAAATGATAAATGAACCAAGATTAAACTGCCTCATGAATTTTGTCCCACCAGAAAATTACATGTCCAGATAATGAAAATATTGGTGATTTTTATTGACGAATTTTTTCGGGACAGTGTTAAAGAGTATCTACAGAACATCCAGCCAGACCATTGAAATTCAGCGGGCGAATTCTTTGTGTTTGGATTTTTGATCCACGTGTACCTGCAAAAATTCACATGAACTTTTTGAATAAACATGATTTTTTTTTCAAAACATTTCTTTTCCAGTTCAAATTTTACTTCGAGTCATGATGAAGGCAAAATAAATGCACAAAAAGGCGATTGTTTACTTTACTTAATTTCGCCTTGATAAAAAAGGGGAAATTTTTTTAGCCTACCAAGGCCTCCCGCTGGCTACGCTAGTGAATTAAACTCAGACTTGAAGTTTGGTGATTTTCCACTAAAATTTTCAATGATTCCCGTTTGAATGTTTTTCTCTGCTCAAGAAATATGCATTAGGAATTGGCGTATTTCCTTCCTTGTGGAAAATTCGGTCGGTCATTTTCCAAGTGTCGAAAGGATTCATCTGGTTGGCCTAGTAAGTGTCAACTACCGAATGGAGCAACTGGTGTCAATCTGTCCAAATTTTAAACACTTGAGGATCACTTCATTCTTTTCTCGTTCCAATGGATCACCTCTTTTTTACGAGTTCGTATGTCCGTAAAGTTATACCGACATACCGACGTCCAATCATACCGACGGCCATAACGTTTTTGTTTACCAACATATCCCAACCAATCCTTGCCCAAAATGTTAATGGGGCTCACGCGCAACTATTTAAGGTGGCGGACGTGAACTCCGCCCACCCGCTCCTCCCCCAAGAGCGAAACTGCGCCTTTTCAAGCCATATTTTGCAAAAAACCCGCGCAAACATTTTTGTTTGTGCTCCAATCACTCTAAAATTTATAGCAGACGTTTATATTAACTCTTTGCACAATATAAAGGTGGCGGACGAAGGATACAATGCCCAGCGGTTACTACAAAAAATCCCGAATTCGGATTTTGCCCATTTTCTCAACAAAATACAACAGAATACAGTTCACAGCGTCTTCAACAAAAAATCCCGAATTCGGATTTTCGCCATGTTTTGAAGTGCACCCGTTCTTACAGTTTTGTTTCTGCTCCGATCGATCTGAAATGGATAGCCGAGGTTAACACTGGATGTTAAACAATATAAAAGTCGCGGAGACGGAAAAAGTTACGCAGCGATCAGTACAAAAGATCCCAAACTCGAATTTCCCCACCTTTTGAATAAAATTCAAGCTAACGGTTTTGTTTCTGCTCCAACCAAACAAATATTGATAGCAAGAGTTTACGTTTACCCGTCACTCATACGTAATAGACAAAAGTGGTATAAATTACCTCACAGTTCCTAAAAAATCCGAATTCGGATTTCTCACATTTTCCCACAAAACCAGTTTTAACCATTTTCATTTACAATATACAACAATGAAATCTGAAAAACATGCTACTTTGTTGGCGAATCAGAAATAGCGTACCCAACAGTCTCTAAAAAAGTACTTTTCTCATTTTAAACAAATCCAATGCAGACGTCTTCTCATTCTAGAGCAGTTGCTGAAAAAACATAACATCACTAAAACACGATATGTTCTGTCGAACAAAAGTTCTGGCATTAATGCCCTAGACTCAAACGTTAAGCAAAGCTTACCGTAAAAGTTAAAGACGTCAGGCTTTCCGAAAAAATGCTTTACAGTTTATATAACACAAGTAAGCGCGCCCGTCATATGACGGGCCAAAACAGAGCTTTTCAAATAAAATCCTATCCGATGGCTAACAAATGTTTAAAGTTTTAAAAAAATGAATAGCAGTTGGATTTTGTGGAGTTCAACTTTCAATTGCAGATGCTCTTAGTTTAACGGTTCTTGTGCTTTGTTTGCTTTTTGACAAAATGTACGTGGGTTTTCAGTTTTCCAAAAAAGCTTTTTTCTTCGCCATAGTACGGGCGTTTTGTCTTAGGCAGAGTAATGGCTATTTCTCTTAGGCTTACAATATATACGGCCCCCCAAAACGAACAAAAGGCCCCCAAAAAGCTAAACCCCAAAAAGAAACATGTAGCTTTTGGGACGTTTTACGAGCTTTGTACGAGTTTTAGAGCAATTTTTACAGGTTGGGGCTTTTTGTTCTTTTATGGGGGGGGGCATGTTTCCAACTACGATTGGATATTCAATTATGCTAAAAATGCCACAAAATATTTACAAAAAGTCCTGATTGAATAATCTTAGCCCCTTTAAAAAGTGTTTTTGTTCCAAATTAAAAACATCCACTGAAAAAAATGCAACTGGTAAAAATGCGCCGTCCCTCAAAGGGACGGCGCATGTGATGCTGGGTTATAAAAAACCAATTTTGCCGAGTTTGCATGGAAACGACTTGAGAAGGTCTAAAGGGGTGTTCTAAGAGGTTTTTGACCTCGTGAAATGTCAAGTGACCTCCAGGGGGAGGAGTCAAAGTGGACACAAGTGGACAAAAAGTGGACAAACAATGGGCACAAAATGTTATTTAAGGATGCAGCTTCGCTTCCGGAGCCTTAAGCATTTATGCTTAGAAGGCGATACGAAATCGGCACGAAGTGGCGATTTTTAATTTTATTAAGTTATAGAATAGAATATAGTGGCATTTGGAGTGTGGTCACCAGTAGGCGGACAAAACAAATAATATTATTCGTATACTACCACATTCCCGAAAATTTTATTCCGGAATCATTATTCCCGAATTTTTATTCCCGAAAAACAATATTCCCGAATGTGCATGTTTTCCCGAAAATATTTTATTCCCGAATTTTTACTCCCGAAAACCAAAACTCCGAAAATGTTATTCCCGAAAACTAAAAATCTTAACCAGCGTAATAGCCAGTTCTCTAAAATGTGACTCCGACGGTGCCTGCTTTGAGAAGTTTTTTATGAAGTGACATTATTTCAGGTAAGGTTAGGTTGTAATACGGAAATACGCACTGCCGAGATCGTAGAAATACAAACGGAGAGCAAAAAGTCCCGAAAGGGATGGTGTATGGGATGTTGGGTTGGAAAAGGCCAATTTTGGTGAGGTTCAAGCGCGCTCCGTGCGCATGCTTCGCTTTGAACCTTATCAAAATTGGCCTTTTCCAACCCATCATTCCATGCGCCGTCTCTTTCAGGCTTTTTGCTGCCAAAACAATTGAGATCTGCACATAGACTTTTTTAGACTATTCGGGAACGTTTTTGCAAAAAATTCGGGATTATTGTTATTCGGGAATATGAATTCTGGAATGTGGTTTTCGGGAATATTTTTCAAATTTTTCGGGAATAATGTTTTTCGGGAATATGGTCATTCGAGAATAATAATTCGGGATTATTGTTATTCGGGAATATGAATTCGGGATTATGGTTTTCGGGATTATGGTTTGCGGGATTATGGTACCAACCCATATTATTATAGTACATACATACTGTGGGATAGGCTTATGATACCTATACTCAATGAGCAGAAAACTATAGATCAAAGATCAATTCCGAGTAGCTATGCAATGGGGCGAAATGAGATTGCGTTTTGATGAGAGAATAAATGTAATTTAGGTTTAGATTATTTTGTTGGTAGTGAGAGAACTTTTCTTTATTCGAATGAATTTTGCGAATGGAAAACTTTTTCTTTAACTTTGGAGTTGCAGGTAACAAACAATAGCTTGAACAATGTGCAATTTAAGCCAACAAGCAATTAAAGCACCAACTTTCTAAATTAGCAGCATTAACAAAGTCAATGGCAAAGAGTTCTTTTACACATTTCCTGCACGAGAAATACAGATAAATTTACAAAAGACAAAATAACGGCAATAATACATTTACAACATAGTAGTTTGAATCCTGAATCTATCACAGATCACAAGCCAAAGAACAACAAAAGCTGCGGCTTGAGTGCATAAGTAATTATTTTAAATCTTCATTTATTCTCCCGATAAAAAAGTTATTTTTGTGGCGATAGTTTCCCTTAAAATTCAAAAATTGTTTTCTCGATAGATTTTTTGAAACCGTTTTTTATCCCGATAGCCAAAATTCATGATAGTATTTTCATTGAAAAATAAATAAGCCTTTTTTTAATCATTTTAAAATTCTGGATTTTGTACTTCGACAAGTGGTCCATTGTCAATAAATTCTACATTCAAAAATGACCAATAGGAAATTTAGGGCTAAGCATAGACCAAAAGAAGCTTAGGGCAATTGCAACAGGCAAAAAAATCGTATTAAGGGGTACCAAAATTGTAAAAAAAAATGTTTGAAGCGCGTTAAAATATTTTTTAAAAAGGGTGGAATTTGGGGCACTCCAGCTTCCAGACTCCAGACGAGGACCAAAAAGACAAAAATCTCCAAAAGGGCTAAAAACTTGGAAAATTTGTCAATTGAAAATAAATCAGCTTTTTTGAATTTTTTTTTGTGCAGACGCCATTTTAGTTTAGCTTGGTTTAGTTTAGGCCGCAAATTCTAATTTTGACGTTGACGTTTGAGTAATTTTAATGTAGCTTGGTACCAATTCAAAAACCTGAAAAAAGCCCTAATAAAAATCACCACCCAATTAGTTACATAAAATATACATAAGAGTTTTAAAGGGGCATCATGAGCCGACTATTGTGATTCTCTGACACGAGATGTCTCATGTGTTGCGCTCCATTTGAATGTACATCATGTACCCGAAATCCACTTAATTATTATTAAATTTAATAACTTTTTAAATACTCAACTTAAATTGACAAAAGTGGGCTCAAAAAATCGGAAATTCTTCGTAGAACAACGCCTACTTATTTAAAAGTGTTAAAAATAAATATTACGATTGTAACATTTAAAAACAGTTTTCTTTTTAAAAAGTATCAACTTTAATTAAAGTTTTAATTAACCTAATAATTAAATTATGATTTAAAATTAAGTAGGCGTTTTAGTACGTGCGATTATCTTTCAAATGAGCCAATTCTCTTCAATTTTAGTTTTGATTCGAGGAAGAAATAGGAATTCTCCTAAAACAGATTTTGTAATACTTTTGCCATATTCATTGGGCGACTTTAATGTCCACAAAGGTGGTTTATCATGACTTGATTGAAAACTTGTACCTGTTTTACGTTTCAGGGGAACTTGAACTACTCACTACTGGAATTTTTTGAATTTGGTGGACATCTTGAAAGCATCCAATCCAAAAATCTAAGATGACTGCCAAGTTTTTATTGTCAGTGGTAGTTTGTTTACTAGTGGGCTCTTTTACGTGGTCTAGCTGCAGAGGACAGGGTTATGATTGCGACGTTGGATCTGACTGCCCCCCTGGCCTTTGCTGTAGGTTCGGCCAGTGTGACGACTGCTTACGACAGGGTTATGATTGCGACGTTGGATCTGACTGTCCCCCTGGACTTTGCTGCAGGTTTGGCGAGTGTGACGACTGTGCACGACAACAGTGCACACCACCTGAATGTGGTGGTGGTCAAAGATGTCCTCCTGGCTTTTGCTGCAAGAAAGGCTGTTGCAAAACGGGATTGGACTGTTGAATTGGTTTCCTTTCATGTAACTTCTTGACTAACATACACTTGTACAATAAACATATATACTTATGCAAAATGTGTAGGTTCGTGTGGTCGTGTACAAAGTAAATGTAGTAAGCAGCTACATGCGGCGTAAGGGTACGGCGTACCCTTACTTCTTTTGGAGGTAGTTTTATGAGATTTTGCGTTTTGCAAACTGTTGAAAATCTAGAGCTCTCAGAGCGTTGTGTTTGATTGAAAGTTAGAATAAGAGTGTTTCGATTTATTCAGAACA
>JAQGBH010004665.1:0-16107 GCA_034698265.1 Sminthurinus aureus
TGATGGATTTGTTATTTGCGTTTGTTAATATAAAACATGTAACATATTATTTACAATGGAATTTATGTTGTTTTTGTCGACCTCTAAACCTAATTTTAATGAACTGAAATTTTCAGAGGTTGTTTTTTACATTAAAAGGAACAATTTGACGGGGTGCTGACTTAAATTTTCTCACAAACATGTTTTTTTGAGGATCTCTAATGTACATGTATAAGCGGACAATTGCTTTTTGTCCACTTATGGGTAGCTTTACGAGAATGGAAAATAGTTGAGCACAACTATTTTTTAGGGGCCCAAAAACCCCATGACGGTGATTGCTAGCCCACACGTACACAAAATTACCCATTCAAAAGAATTATATCCACCTGTTGGAGGAACTGTGAGGGTGTCAAAGTTCCCATTTATTGTACATTACAGAGTCAGAGGGCACTAACGCGGGCTAACGCACCCTTTCAGATATCCAATTGAAATTTCATGACATGTACAAAACTTTAGACCATTCCCCCGAGGGGTAATTCTGACCTTTTCAAATTTCGGAAAAACATGGCTTACAGATTTTGTCAAAGTTTTAGAGTTCAGAAAATTTGAGGTACAGTCTACAGGAAGCTACTCTGGAGCCTTTTTTGACCGATTTTGCCGATCTTTAGCTCTTTCTCTGCAAGCTGCAGTTTCCATACAAAATATTATGTTAGAGTGGGACACTTCCAAAGTAAAAGTTGTTGCTCATGGCCCAAATTTACTAATTCCTTTTGGCATTTTGAAAACCTACTAATATTGGTCTGAAAAACTGGCAAAAATGGTTTTGTACGTGCCAGCAAACAGAGACATTCGTTTCTTTTTCGTCACAAAAAGGAAAAGTTGGGTAAAAGCGTATTT
Source organism: Sminthurinus aureus (assembly GCA_034698265.1). Classification (NCBI taxonomy): domain Eukaryota; kingdom Metazoa; phylum Arthropoda; class Collembola; order Symphypleona; family Katiannidae; genus Sminthurinus; species Sminthurinus aureus. The sequence goes on from JAQGBH010004665.1 coordinate 877, forward strand.
TCCTTGCTAACAGTTCAGTTGTGGCTTCTTCTTCTTAAGCCAGAAATTAATTACTATTCGTAAATTTTTGACAAATAATAAATAACGTACTACTGAAAATAAGCGAATAGCTACAATTACGATACGTACACAAAAAAACCATTTCATATAATTACTGGAACCTCATTTCGTTTGTTCATGGGAAACGCGTTACAGTTATTTAAAAGTGTTGCAGTCGTGATATTTGAACCATGCATATATATAGACAATAATCGAACCAAAATGTCCTAGATTTGTTCTCCATCGAAAATAAACGTACCTATATCTGCGTGTACTTATGTAGAAAAAAAATAATTTCCACGTGGGAATGGTTAGTAGGGCTTCAAAACTTTTACAAACACCCGAACCTTCAAAAATCAGCCAAGCGATTTCTACGCATCTACTCTCCATTTTCTCGGGTTAGGAGTTCTTTTATTCATTATTTTTTTCAGTGTAGTCACAAAAAAACGATTGATTTTCTTGCAAACTTTTGTCTTGTACTGAATTGATGCGATCAAACAACAAAAAAGTGACAAACAAGCAGGTCACGATTAAACTCACATGAAGCTTGTCAAATCTCTTTCAGTTGTAATTGGCATTCCTCTGACGTACCTCTTCGACCTCTCTCGTTCACATAGAATGTCTCCCGACTCACTGAAAAAAGCTCTAATTACTCTATTATACAAAGCAAACGGATCTAAGACTCCTATCGACCAATCTCGGTACTCTGCTGTATTGTAAAAAGTTTTGACAGTGTGGTATTTGCTCAATTGTATAAATTCATCAGCACTCAATGCTATTCTCAAATTATCCGTTGAGGCAGCATAGGAAAACCGCATGCTAAATTTTCCCTTGAAGCAGCATAAATGGGTCATCTAGGGGATTTCCAGGAAGGCAGCCTGCGAAAAATGACACGAAAGCGTTTTTGTATTACCTCGTATCATTTTTATACGACAATGGTCATGTGTTAACGAATTCTCACATTGCCCCAGGTGACCCTCAGGGGTCAAAAATCAGCTTAAAACATGTTTTTGTATCAGATTATATCACCTACGAAAAATTGTGGTTTTGTATTTAATATTTATTGCATTTATGCTTGAAAAACAATATAAAATGTTGACTTTGGGACGATTTTTGTACTTGGAAACCTCATTTCGTTTTTTCATGTACATTTTGAAATACTCGGTTGTACTTTAGAACCCAAAAATTCATAAGACTGAATGACACAGCCATTCGCTTTTCATTCTGAAGACAGTGCTTGATTTTATACGTAGTTAAGCTAAAGAATGACCAATCATCATTTTATCACCACCACAAATCGGCCATATAAATCCCCACATAAACTTAACCATTTGCTTTTTGACTTGGTTGCTACAACAGTGCTAAGCTGAGTTGTGTGTTGAAGCAAATGTCATCCTTCATGATGATAATTGCTTTTGGTCCACGGACTTTGGTTTTTACAAACGTTTTATTCCTTTTCCATTTTTCAACTGTTGTCACTGAAACAAGTCCAAGTATCTCGTCATCCGTTGCAAGCCACATTTGCAAACAGCACCAAGAGTACCAAGAAACCAATGAAATCCAATCCTCACTAAAAACCAGACCTCAGAATGACGACTCCAAATGCGGATGGTATCTGTGGGACAAATGTGGTACACAATTTAAATTCAAGTCAAATTTATAGTTGAGGTGTTCTTCTTTTTGCATCAAAGTTCAACGTTTATATTTTTGATGAGAGCAGGTGATTTCAAATCAGAGTCTTGTCCTTCATTCATCCTGAAACCCTGTGAAGAAACAGGAAGTTCCAAAAAACAGGGAAAAGGAATCGCAGCATCGCAGGAACAAAGGCAACAGAAATCAGACGAATGTAATTGCAGAATTAACCACGATTTGCCTGATTATATATAATTGAATAAAAAGGAAGTTTGTGAAAAATATTTTGTGTTCAAAGGTGACAATGCAACTGTTCAGGGACTTCCGAATCCGGAAATAGTTTCATCCATGAGTAAATATCCATCGGTGGTCACGGTAGAAACGGGCGATCGGTGCAAGCTTAAACGCTGTACTGGTCTCATTCTCAACGAATATTGGATAATCGTCCTTCAGTCGGGCTGTTTCTTTAAGTACAATCCCCTACACTCAGACTTATATGACATTGTTGCGGGTCAGCGGAAGTTAAATGTCGAAGAAGGGACTGAGCAGAGACGAAGTGTCGCTGAATACATCGCGCATCCTGGCCTTAAGTAAGACATTTTGGTAGATCTGCTTGTATTTAACAGTTTGTTGTAAACAACTGGGCGCGCAATGTGATACCGGAAAATTAACCATTCAGAGTACCTACCACATCACAAATTGAGTCTTTTTGTAAGCTTGTAGCCCAATAACCTGCAGCTAGTAGAGCAGTCCGCGCATGAGATGCTCGCACGGCCAGGCATCTACTGCACATGTGTTGAATTTGGCAAGTTTTCCCGCCTTCGGCCCCGACATCTACCACAGACTTTTAAATTCGTCGATTTTCACGAAATACTGTTAATAGATTGCGCAAATGTGGCATTTTCAAGGTTTTTGCATTATTACCAGTTCTCCGTAAAATTTTGAAACCGAGCTGGTGGTCGCTTATATGCACGTCTATATCGTATTTCAGGAGTTTGACAAATCCCTGAAGATAAAAATCGAAGTTGAAGTGTGCACAAGATTTGTGATTTTACGATGTGATTTGTTTGCACATAAGTAAGGGCTGCATGGTTTTAATTTTTTCTCGTCCGAAGAGTGCCAAAACTCCCAATTTAATGTGGCAGACAACAGAATGAATACTAAAATAAAATAAAAAATGTTGTTTTTGCTCCGGCGTTGTTGAAGCCCTGCCTTGCATACTGTGTAGATTCTTACATGGCTTAGCATAGTATTGACTAATTTGGATGTGCTCTTTCAAAGGGTATAGGTTTCAGCAAAATCTGAGGATTCCGATTTTCGCTTAAAAACAACCACTTTAAAAAACAGTGGTTGCATAGTTGTTTTTACGATCAAATCGTTCAATTCGTTCAAAAAACGTCCGTCTAAAAATTGCGTTTGACTCAGAGTTGTAACCTTGGTTTGCCTCTACCTCTACCTCTACTCTATTTTTTTTTAGAGGTTGAACCTCTATTTTACCTCTACCTCTATTTTTTCAGAGCCACTACCTCTACCTCTACCACTACCTCTATTTTTTCCAAAATAGAGCCTCTACCTCTACCACTAACTCTATTTTATTTTCAAAATAGAGCCTCTACCTCTACCACTAAATCTTTTTATTTTCAAAATAGAGCCTCTATCTCTACTTTTACCTCTATTTTTATTCATGGACTTTACCATTAACTCTATTTTGTCTAGATATAGAGTTATATGAGCAGTTAAACTACTGAGTACTACGTACTGATAAATTTAAATATTATGAGAATATTTTGCAAAATATTATTATACGTATAGTAGAAGGAAATATTATTTTATATTATTATGTATATTATTATTTATTCAATTAAAACATCATGTTTCTTGAAATCGGACCGTCCGAATTCAGAAACAGCAAGGTCAGTAAATATTTATCAAACATTAAAATAATTAAAATATTCTATTAAGTGTGACAAACAACTCCGAAACCATAACACAATAATAAAAATACTTCTGTTTTAAAAAATTCAAATTATGATGTTGAAAATTTAAACAAATCTAAAATGTATCTCTACAAATTTCAAAGCAAATATTAGTTATTTTCTTTAATAAGAAGCATTTTTTCAACAAGATCAAGCTTCAATCGGTTTCTTCTTTGTCGTTTTAAAGCTCCAGCTATTGAAAACAATCGTTCCACATCCCCAGAACTTGCTGGTATAGCATAATAAATTTTTACTAACTTTAAAAGCGTTGGAAATCTCTCAGCATTCTTCTTCCAGTAATTCATGACATTTTTGAAACTTTCTTTACCATCTTTAGAATGTTCAACTTGCAAATAATGATCTTCCAAGTACTCTCGTACTTCTGATTTTGGTTCTACTGACTTGGAAACAGGTGGAGACTCCAAAAAATCAAATTCCTTATTTTGTTCATTGCTTGAGGATTCCGGACAGTCCGGAATTTCTGGACCCATGGATAAAGACTGTTTCTCAATAGCTTTTGTAATCATATTTTCTGCCTGCTCTACTGTTGGTGTTTGAAGATATGAACTGTTGGCTTTAGGTGAAAAAAGCTTTAATTTGTATCGTGGATCCAAAATAGCAGCAACAACAAATTTTTCATCCATCATAATATCTTTAAAACGTCGTGAAGTATCCAAATCAGTTAGGAGAGCTTTTCGAAAAGTATCAAAATAAACACATTCTTCCTTAAATAATTTGCTTTGTAGTTCTAACACCCATTTGATAACACTTGAAGAAGTAACACCATTTCCTTGTAAACGATCAGTTAAAACCTGAAATGGTTTTAAAATTGATGACAACTCTTTCATCTTTTTTCGATCTGTCAATGTTGGAACAGGAATTTTTTTGTGGGACTTTGTACAACTTGAATTAAACTCCTCTAACACAGCAACAATATGCTCAAAGACTCCATCCTATAAAAATAACAATAATTATTGTAATCATGATAAACATCGGTTTTCCATCCGGACTGTCCGGAATAACTCAATATAACAGCAGTTATAGGAATGTTCTTTAAATATGTACATGAATTCAATTTCTTATGGTAAATTACGCGGGGTGGCTCAAAACTTTTTTCATGCTGAGTATCAATTCAAATTTATAATACATGTAATCAAATGGAACTAATTTTTAATTACTTAATTGTAAGCAATTAACAAAAAAGTTATAACTTTGTTAGTTATAACAATTATCAGAGGTACAAGTACTTTATTTTGATGTATCATTTTACTAGTAAAACTTAATGTATGCTTTTTGTTTAATTAAAACAAAAAGTGCATCATCAACAAAGTTATAACTCATTTAAATCATGAAAGAAGTTGTTAAAAACCCTCGAACCTACAATAATCAAATAGGGGATGTTGAAACAATCATCCTGGTGGTATTTTTATCCAGTTTCATAAAAAAGTCGATTCTTGATGAAATTTCAAACATATTTAACCAAATTTTATGTACCAATACAAAAATACGAATGATATCAAACTTTTATTATGAAAATGATACATCAAAATAAAGTACTTGTACCGCTGATAATTGTTATAACTAACAAAGTTATAACTTTTTTGTTAATTGCTTACAATTAAGTAATTAAAAATTAATTCCATTTGATTACATGTACTATGAATTTGAATTGAAACTCAGCATGAAAAAACTTTCGAGCCACCCCGTGTATTTTACCATAAGAAATTGAATTCATGTACATATTTAAAGAACATCCCTATAACATCAAAAGATGTTTCACACAATAATAATAGAAAATTCGTGTAGTATAAAATGCTATGCTTACCTCATTTACACGGTTAATAGCTCGTAGTAAAGAATTCCATCGAGTTTTATTGAATGCAAGTACGCTCTTCTTAGTCTTTTTTTTCAACTGGTAACTCCATTTAACGGATCTTCTAAAGAACTTTATAATTTTATTCACCATTTGGATACTAGTTTGAACTTGTTTGAATTTTAAAACTGTTCCATTCACAACCAGCTGACACTTATGACTCAAACAACCATGATGAGAACATGTACCACCACCATCGTTGAAATTTGAAGTTTCTTCTGGATCTTCATTGCCTTCTTCATCTTCAGATTCACTGAATTCTGCTGAATCGGAATCACCGAAATCGGACTGTCCGATTTCATCCGTTTCAGCAACATCATCATCTTCTTCTTCTTCTTCAATAAAAGTCCATGGATCTTTAAATATAGTTTGCATGTTAAAAGCTTTCACCATATTACTAGCATTGTCCGATATGATAACACCAACTTGTTCTGCTGAAATTCCTCTTCTTTCAAGTTCCGACAACACTTTTGATCGAATATTTGTAGCCGTATGGGCTTCTCCAAATTCAACAAATGAGATTGTTTTGTTCTTCATTATTAGTTCTTCATTCATGTACTGAATTTTAATTCCCAGCACTGCCTCAGATGATTTTGTGGACCATATGTCTGTAATAATATGAATTCTTTGGGATGATAATTTTTTAACTTCAACACCAAAAAAATTATTTTTGATTCTCTCTGCTTCGTCCTCAATTTTCTTTCTGTATGTGGTGCGAGATTTAATGTTCACGGTTGAATCAATAGCATTCACAAAATTTTTAAATCCTCTACCATTAACAATATTTAACGGTAAACTATCAATTGCAATCATAGTCGAAAGTGATTTATCAATTCTCTGCTGACGAATGTCATTACTTTTCATTTTATGAACGGTCTTTTTTCCTAAAAAAATGTTCATACTTTGTTCAAGTTGTTTGCTATTTTCGGACTTTTTTTCTGTAGCAGTCATCGGTTTAACTGTTATTTTGTGAAGCTATTAGTCATAGAAAAAAACAAGAATACACGTATTAAGAATAATAATAATAATAATTCCACATGCAAAATTATCTGAGCATTTTTATTCTACATTTTAATGACACCGGACCGTCCGGAGTCTTAAAGAGTTGAAATATCAGGTAGAAGAATTGTTGTAATTTGTATAAAGGATACCTTTAGATGTTCTCGAAAATTATGAAAATTCCCTTTTGGTGCTTTTCTGAGATTCGAACAGATTAAACACTTTAAAACGGATTTGACAATCTTATTACTTGCATCAGCAAGTGAATGAGAATATTCATAATACGTTAATAATTCCAATGGTATATCAAATTTGTCCAAAATGACTTGTTTGAGTTCTTCCTTTTCCCCCATTTCATCGAGGTCTTCAATAACAGAGCAATCATCATCCAGTCTAGATGTTTTCGGGTTTACTTCTTGTGATAAACTAGATACTTTTCTCTTGGATTTTGATATTGACTGCTTCTTCATCATACTTGCAAATACATTGCTTGAAGTACTAGCTGACGTTTCCTCAGACATACTTATAAACTACAAATAATAAATATTAAAAAATAATACAATAATTTAATTTTTATAATTTTTTTGTATATTGCAAGTTGTAAATTATGTATATAAAAAACAAGGGTATATTATATATTATAAATGTTGCATCATAATGTGTTGATTATTGATTATCCACATATTTCAAATAACAATTATACTGAAATATTTATTGTAAATATTTATTCACGTGGTCGTTCCATTACTTAAAACTTAAAAAAAAGATGATGTGTTCTTACCTTTTGTTGGTTTTATACTGAATTTTAAAATAATGATACAAAACTTAGAGAAGCCGGACGGTCCGGATTCTTAATGTTAATCAACTTTAAAATAATGCACTTCCTGTTCAAAAGTTTGTAAAAAAACTTTAATTTCCAATTTACGATGAATGATGGATAACAGATTTTATACAAATTTTCATAAGATGAAAATTTTTCAAATTATACGATCTAAACTTCGCAGCAAATAGTTCTCTTGAGGGTAAAATCCAAAGTGTTTTTGTGTGTAAACTGTAAAAGCAAATGTACGATTGATGCTTTTTTTTAAAATAGAGGCTCTACCACTACCACTTTTTTTAGAGTTACCTCTACCTCTACCTCTATTTTTGCCTCTATTTTTTCTAGAGGCTCTACCTCTAACTCTATTTTTCCAGAGGCTCTGCCTCTACCACTACCACTATTTTAGTAAAAATTAAAGCCTCTACCACTATTTTGCCACTATTTTGCCTCTACCACTAAAAAAATAGAGTAGAGGTTACAACTCTGGTAATATGTAGCTGTGTGCACATAATAGATACAGAGTGAATGTCTGAATATGAAACTTTTTGTAACTGGAATGAGGTGGATCCCAATGGAGTTACGATACGATCATTTATCAACCCTGCCAGTCCCTTCCACCATGTACCATGCAATATGTACTATTGACTACCTCTCACATGTCTGATATTTGTTGTATGCGTAATGTGTATAGTGTATACGTCCGTTTGGAGTATGGAGTATGGAGGATGGAGTGTTGCAAGGAAAGAAAGTCATGTTCCTTTTACTTTCGATTATTTCATATATGAAGCAATTTGTACGTTTCCACATATCCACATCTTCATTCAACATTCACATGTGGATAGGACAAGGAAACCGCTTGTAACTTGTAAGTCAGTTCCAAAGGATTGCTGTAAATTGCCAATATTTTGTACATCCTTTGTTTTGTGTGATGTATTTATTTATTAGTTGATCCATTGATCTATAAAAGAGACATGTTCTTGTGTGTACAATGAACATGATGTGGAGAAGAAGGATTGAATAAAATCTATATGTTATTTTTTATCTTAAGGATCTTCATCAGCACGTTTTATAGTGTGGAAGCATTATTGGAAATATATTGTGCAGTATGTATAAGGAGTGTTTGTATTGAAGCTGAAATATGTTAGAATTCGGAATGTAAATATTTATTTATTTTATTTTTTACTTACTTACTCGTGACTTGTGACTTGTAAACTTTATACTACTGAAACAAAACACCATTTTAATTACAAAAATACGTAAACATTTTACAAGTGTTGTTTTTGTTCATGTTATCGGTCCGTGTGTATAATTTTAGGAATGAGTCTTTTTTTTCTTGGAACAGACGCACAGTATTAATGGGATACAATTACGATTCCGTGTATGGCACGATGATGGTGTAGGGTGACGATGGTGTATGGTGTTTGTAGTTTGTAAGGGAAAAGGAATTGTGTAGAAAAAGTAAAAATAAAAATAAAAACAGGCATTAACAACAACTGTTTAATTAGTTTAATGAGTTTTTTTTCAACACACAAGACGATCTATACTTACTATTTACGTGATTTACATAATATGTATAATGTATAGCTACGGAAAAAAACATGAGGGAGAACAGAGGATTATTTTGTAAACAAGAAGAAGAAAGGTGTATACACATGTTTTGTTGCTGCCTACAGTCGAACGTCGAAACATGAGAAAAGTGATATAACTTAGAATTTTTGTAATAAAACAAGGAATAGACATAATATAAACAGTTTGTATGCTCCTATAATAAATCTATGTACAATGTATGTATGTATGTATGTATGTAATGTATATAGTATTAGAAATTGTGTACTATTTAGGGGGTCTGTTGTGATATTTTTGTTAATATTATGTGTCTGTGTGTACTCATTTCAATTTTTTAGTTTTAGGGTAAACAAGACGTTTTACTTTTACTTTGAAAGACTTCCGTAGTCACATCTGCATGAAATATTCAATCTACAATCTACATGTGTGGATGTGGATGTTGGATAGTGGATGTACATTTGAATCATTATGTATTATGAATACTCCTAATAATATCTGTAATATAGACCGAATTCTGTTATGTGTACAGTGTACAGTTGTTTCTATCGTCGTTAGTGTAAGGAATAGTAAATATTTTAAGTAAGTGGATAGGAGAGCTAAGCTTTAAAAAACAGAGAGGAGAGAGTCATCGTTGTTAAAAACGAAAAAAAAAAGGACGGTGATCTCTTTCGCGAAAAAACATGTAAGTTGATGCTGACTGACATCGAGACTCGAGACTTGTTATTTTTCCCCCTTTCTCTATTCAAGACATTTTGTGTTTTGTGTGTCATATGCTTTTATCATTACAGGAACAGCCAACAGCAGCAGATTTTGCTGTTGGCCCATAGGCGTTTTACTTGCATGACTGCTGTTGTTGAGTTGAGTTGAGTTGAAATGTAGAAAGGTCTCAAAATGTGAGTAGTACGTTTTAAGTATGTGCACAACATTCAACATTTCCTGACATGAAAGTATATTCAATGCTCAATGTTCAGTGTTGGGGGAAAACGGAAAGTTTTTAGTTTCGTTCTTTGAACCTTTTATGACAAGATGAGCTTAATGGGCTACCAATTATCTTTATTTGAATTCTCCAGGCCCAACGTTGCATTCCCTAAGCCAATGAATAAATTTATTGTTGTATATAAAAAATATTCGCGAGTGTTGATGTCTGAGCATTGAGCATGTTGTGTTGTGTTATGTTATGTTATGTATGAACACGCTGTACAAGTTCCTCAAGTATAAACAAAGTTCTCAAAATCTTCTTTCATCCTACAGCATACATAAATGTAGTGACTATAGTTATCTGGTTTTTTTTCTTAAAGTTTTTCTTTCCACGTTGTTGGAAGTATTTTTCTTGTGTCAATGTAATGGTTTCTCTAGGAGAAAGGTACTTTTGTACAGTCATGCTGGTGATGTGGATCTAAACTCTAAACAACCAATATACGATAATATTATACAATGTGCAACTTTCGTAATTCTAGTGAGTATTATTATTATGAGGGTGTCACAGTATTTATTAATTACGCAGCAATAGTTTATTTTATGCTCAAGAGCTATTTAATTAGTATGCACAAAATTATATACTGATGCGTGTACAGTATACCAGTATACGGTATACGACGACAGACTATTACGCTACGTTAACTTTTTTTGATATTAGGCATTAAACGATGAACACACAACTCCCATTGAACAAACACATCATGGCTCGCATCAATGTAATAATGTAGAAATGAAACAATTGTGTTTTTGTCTCTGTGAGTATTGAGTGTCTGGCCAAACAGACCATCAGAATAAAGAACATTCGATTTTTACAAGTTATACCCAAAACATTCATTTATAGATATAAATATGTATCATGTACCAATATGTGAGTTCTTTATAAAATACTGGTGAAACAAAAAAATGGGTATGTTGTATGTTGAAGGTTATAGTATGTCTAACTGGAGTGTTTATATAACCAGTAAGTTGTAGATTGTAGACTGTAGACATTATTCGCAAGAAACTAGAAAATCCAATTTTATCCAATTAGTTTCGAGTTGTTTGTGTTAAATTACATTAGTTCTTGCGTGTAAGTTAACGAGTATTAGGAAATGAGGAAACGACAGCGATACGATACTACGGATATATGTATTTGTGTACAATCTACAATCTACATGCATTTTGCTGTAGCAATGCTGTCTCCCAATACAAATTACACCTTAAACCGAGAACATGGTATAAGTGATGATGTATGAATTACTTTCTTAAAGTTTGTATCTTGTATCATGTACTGTTTTTTTTCTGCGGTTTACCAATAAAACTAAAACGCATCCGACCCGAAACGTATATCTTGTAGTTTCTACATTCCTATTATAGATTATAATGTAACTGAAGGGAATACTCTGTCCTTTAGGGTGACTCTTCTCTTCCGTTCTCTTGTTTTCCGGTTAACAAGTAGATAACACGGATATTATCATCCGAACTCCAAATTCGTCTAGTGAGCTCCTGCTGTTTCTGCAGCTACTTTTCTCCAAGGCGGCGAGTTAAACAAGTTAAAATTTCTATGAAGCAAAAAACTACTTTTTGTACACGCAATATTATGCGAACAAAATAGCACATGTTTTGGAAATTGAAAATGATGGATGATGGATTAATTTGAAAATTGTTTACTAAATTTACGCTTTTTTAAAGCATTTTTAAAAGCTAGAGGCGCTATTATAGCGTAATCATGATGGTGATGACGATATTTTAATGAGAACAATGATCATCAGTCAATCCTCTATGTGTGTGTGTGTAAGTGTGTAAAAAATATTGTAAATTGTACTGTTTTGAAAAGGTCTCATGTTATACATGAAAAGTTGGACGCTGTTTCTAGTTTACAGTTTTGAAAAGAGTGAAGAAAGATGTTTGGAAACTGTCGATTGCTTTATGAAGGTAAAATTGAATAAAATGGGACATTTTTCTCTGTGTACTATCAGATTTGGAGGAGAAGCAGTGTTGAAAAATAAAGAAAGGAGGAAAGAGAAGCAGAAGAAGAAGGAGAGTGAGAGGGAGTTGAAAAATAAAACTAGGCAATTTGCACATACTTACAAAATATGCATGACAGTTTGAACACAAACTCCTTGAATTTGTGCCAACAACTTGAGACGCTTACGACACTCAAAACTCTTGACGGGCTCTGTAATATAACAGAGAATGGAGAATAGGGAATAGAGAAATGATTCATATAGAGAGATAGCGACAGAAAATTGAAAGAGTGGATGAAGTTGTATGACTGATGGAACCTTGTTCAACAGGGTGGGCTTGTCTTTTTATATTCCAAATGCTCATTTATTTTGTTTTATTCTGCCTTTCCCTGTTACATTTTAGTTTCCACACTCTACACTCCACACATAACAACCATCAGTAACTATTATCCAAACTCCAAACTTTGCCGGCATAGCATTTCACCTCTTATCCTTTCATTTCTTCATCTGGAGAGAAAGAAAGAAAGAAAGAGTGAGTGAGTGAATAAGTAGTGAGTGCTTGAGAAAAGGAATTCATTTTAAGAAAAACATCTCATCCATCCATTTATCTCAATGTCCATATGTTCGTAGTCTAGGTTTTTCTTCTTTTAATAAAAGTAGATTGCCAGTTGCCAGACATATACAGACTATAGACTGTAATATAGATAATACAAACGTCTTGGATAGGCATAGAGTTTTCAATCTGAATTCCTGTATCTGCAACAACTTGAGTTTTATGGCCTTTTCTTTCTTTAGTATCTTTGGCCATATTATGATGATGACGTCTATTTCAATTTTCTAAGACAGAATGCACACACAGTTATGCACGTGTACATTGTGCATTGTACATGTATAGAAACGAAATGTGTGTAAGTTCAAAGAAATTTTACAATAGACATGTATACGTCTTTAAAGTCTTATTTTTTGCGCTTCTGCAAAATATAAAATTCGTTCTCATTTTACCTGTTATAGTTTACAGTATATAACCTATATTCTATAGATGTAGCTATACTTTGGTTATACCTATATCCTATATCTATTAGCGACTCCATGATTAGCACAATACAAGGTAGAAAATGGAACATTATGTTAACTATGGACTATGGGTCTTTATAAATGATAATATGGACTGCTAAATAGACTGAATGTATAATGGATAATCACGAAATACTTCAACTGCAACATTTTATGCATAATATATTCATCATACATCATACACAGTTGATCATCCAGGTTCCAGACTAATTTCATAATCTTATAAGGAAGAAGGTGTGTGTGGAACTTTTTTCTTTCTACTACGTCTACTGCTACTACTCCGACTAGACTCTAGACTCTAGTCTCTAGACTCCGACTTGCTTTGCATAGAATAGTAATGAATGATGTTTGTTCAATTTGTAATAGTGTAAAATAGAGAGCAGGAAAAACTTACTTGTCCTGGCAATCAGTCAAAGAGTATTTGAAAGAGAAATTTTCAATGCTCCACACCGCGTTTTACAGACTTTTCTCCCTTGCTTAAACTCGAGGCTCGAGGTGCTTGCTTGCTATTCTCCGTTTTTTCACTCTCCCTCGCATACATACGCCATTGAATCCGTAGTCTCTTTAATACATACAGATATATGTAGATTGTAGATGGTAAATAAATAGTGTGCGAGTTATTCACTGCCATGTTTTCCAAATTTGGACGTGTAGGGGAAGTAAAGAGTAAACAAAGTAGCATATGGAAATGGAATTTGAATCCAAAGGAATCGCTCTTGTAGTTGGTTAGCTTACTGAGGCTTTGGATATTGGATTTTGGATTTTGAATACAGCAACAGGGCAGATAGTGGAATTGAAATTGATTTATACAAAGTTTGAGCATTTAAGTCATTTTAGACCTCATAAATTTATAGTTTCTCAGACTTGTTTTCTTTTGTGGGCTAAGAGTATTGAATATTGAGTATTGAATGGAGAAAATGAGGGAAAAGTCAGATTCACTCCAGGTTTTTTATTCAGTCCTCAACTAATTCGAAGTTGATTTGAAATTTGAAAGGAGCTCCTAGGGTAAACATTCTGGATGCGCTTTTAAAATCAAAAAGTAAAAAAAGTAGGTCGGTGAAGCTGGTTGAATGAGCGATAATTTTTTACAATATAATGTATGTGCTTCAAATAGTACTTTTATAATGCACCTAAATGGTCAACTTATTTAAAATGTGTCATGTAATTTTTTTGATGCATGACTTTAGTAGCAGGAAATTTATGTATAGTGTATAGATAGGTATTATTGAAAATTGTAGGATTTGTAAAATTATCTCTTTCTGTTACGAATGCAATTTCATGGTGGAGATGAGAAAATGAAAGCATGACATGAAAAGAATACATAGGTTTGCCTATCATGTATGAGAATGGTTTAACAAAATAAATAATCAGCATGAATTCCGTTAGGAAGTACATTAACTTAAATACTACAGAACTATTATACTAAATGAAATATTTCATGGTTATGATTATATTGCTGATTGTTGTCATTGTAATGTGCAATAATGTAGTTCATAAAGTTTTTTATGTGTGTTTGTATATCGTAAGCCATAATACTGGATATTATATTATACTGAAAATATTTGTACTGTGTAGTCCAGAATTTAGAACCTAGTTGAAAAATAATAAAATGAAAAAAATTACGTACTGTTCTAGATGTTAGAAGTACGGTGCAGGTTGATAGGAATGATAGGACATGGTTGGAATCTAATGAAGTTTGTTTAAAGTTCAACATGCTTATTTTTGTGGAGCTAAATCTATACTATAATTTCCTATGATGCGATTAGATCAAGTTATCTAAGTACGCATACATACAAAAATACATACATACATTATCCGATGGTAAAGTGGATGCAGAATTATTCATTGATGAAAATTGTGTATTATTGTACATTCACTATACTTTGTTTGTGCATTTCACTGGCTCTGGCTCTGGCTGGGCAGAAATTTAAGAGTTTGAGAGGGGAAAAAGTGTTGTGTACTCTGTACACTCTACAAGTCTGTTTATGAATGTTTTTAGAGACATGTACTAGTGTGAGCTGGAAGTAAAAGCAAGCAAGGCTGAAATATTATGTTTAGTATATGAAGCTGACATGAAACAACTGTTGTTTCTGTTTGGTTAATATGGTTTGGTAAATTCCATGGAATATTCAACATCGTATTGTATTGTTCGCTTCACTCAGTCTCATATATTCATATATCGAATGAGCTTATTATTGATTACCATATTATATTGTGTACAAAATATTATTTATTTAATAAATAATAATATTGTTTATTCCAGTGAATAAATATAAAATCTTCTCACAATTCTTCTTCTCAAATGACGATAATAATAATACTTATAAT
>JAQGBH010004666.1:0-16099 GCA_034698265.1 Sminthurinus aureus
TTCTGTTGTTGGCGATTCTGTTGTGGTTGGTCCTTCTGTTGTTGGCGATTCTGTTGTGGTTGGTCCTTCTGTTGTTGCTGGCGCTTCTGTTGTTGGTCCTTCTGTTGTTGGCGATTCTGTTGTGGTTGGTCCTTCTGTTGTTGGCGCTTCTGTTGTTGGTGATTCTGTTGTGGTTGGTCCTTCTGTTGTGGTTGGTCCTTCTGTTGTTGCTGGCGCTTCTGTTGTTGTTGGTGATTCTGTTGTGGTTGGTCCTTCTGTTGTTGTTGGCGCTTCTGTTGTTGTTGGTGATTCTGTTGTTGCTGGCGCTTCTGTTGTTGCTGGCGCTTCTGTTGTTGTTGGTGATTCTGTTGTTGCTGGCGCTTCTGTTGTTGCTGGCGCTTCTGTTGTTGCTGGCGCTTCTGTTGTGGTTGGTGATTCTGTTGTTGGTCCTTCTGTTGCTGGCGCTTCTGTTGTTGTTGTTGTTGTCTGCGAACAAGGGATCACTGGGGGCAAAGTATTAGGTGTGGGAGTTGTAGTAGTTGTTGTCGTGGTAGTATGTGGTGGACAGAAACCAGGAAAACTTCCTATCCACGCACCCATAATTGGGAATGGTGGGATGCACAGAATTGTCACAGGTCGCCCCATCACAAACTCCTCTCGAATGCACAGAATAGCAGCCACAGCCACAAAACGATGAAAAATTGTCAGCTTCATCTTCCTTCCTCCAAAACTGTAAAGATTTATAAACAATTTACAATTAAACTCAAATTCAATTAATATCCCAATGCAACTGTACTTCTGTTTTGTGTTTTGTATTTTGTGTTTTGTGTTAAAATATTTTTTCAACTACTTTTTATTACACACAAAATTTTTAAACTTAGTTTTATGCTACACTCACAATTAGAAATCAAAAAGAACGGTGAAGTAGAAATTAGATTGTCCAATGTGTAACGTCCAAGATCCTCCAGAACTTTGAATTCTCTCCGGCTTGAAAATTTGAAATAGACTGTTGAATTTAAAATTATGCAGCCAACTTTTATGCACTTCTGTTACACCGCTTTCCAGTAAACTTCTACTCTCTTCTAAATTTACCCAGGTAGCAGGTACTTGCATTCCCGTTCCTTTTTAATCTCCTTTCTTACGTGAACCTCAGAAAATCTTACTTCAGGTCTTAATCCGGTGAAACGTAAACGTTGTATTTAAACAGGTAGAAACTGTACAAGTTATAATTTATGGAAGAAATTCAACTACTTTTTAAAACAGGGGAGTCCGCATGTACTAATTTCATAATTTGGCTTCCCCTGTAAAACAAAAACAAGAACAACCACAATCAATACCGATAATGCCCTGAAAAAATAAAGGAAAATTTCCAAAACCAAATGCACACGAGACATGTTTAATATTCATAAAAATAAAAAGTTTACCGTGTCCTCTACGACCTCATCAAATTTATGGATACACCGGCATTCCTTTCCAAACTTGTCAGAAAATCTGGACTCTAAAATGTACAGGTAAAAAACTAAAAGTTCTGAATCCTCAACAATTTTATCTAATTGTAAGTGACCAAAAGATTAAATAAAAGTTCCACTTTTTCCTTTCCTCTTTTTTCTCCTTGCCGGTAATTTTATGAATGGAGATTGGAATTTTTACTCAAAAGATTATCTATAATTTTAAGCTTTGGTCACAAATAAGTATCTTGAATTTTGTTTCACATTTAGCTGATAATACTGACCGCATGGAAATGGAACAAATCACGTACAATGTATATTGCACATTTTACACCTGTATTGTAGACATAATTTTTGTCGTTAAAATGAACAAAGAAAATATCATTCGTTGTGCACACACCTTGATAATGAAGAAAACGATAAAAAATGAAAGATAAAAGTATTTTTGTATCTTAATTGATTTTGTCAATTTACTCACAAGTCAGCACTCGGTCTGAAATCTGAATATTTATTTATTGTAAAGGACTCTGATTTTTGCGTTTTTCTCCAGTCATGTATTCATTATTTCATTATTCAACTCCGTCAGTCTTTCTCACCTTTTAATTAAATTAATATCTACAATCTACAACAAAAATAATGTTGTAACGTGGATATAATGCTAATGGATAAAAAATGCGTGGATAATAAATAATAAATCTATATTTTTTTTTAAAGTTTGTCATTTTTACATAATATTATTTTGTCAAATGTCAATAGGACTATTTGGCAAAGTTTGACGTCTTATCTACATTAATTAAGTATTGTGATAATAAATTAAAATTGTATACACATAAAATATAATTTATATATTATGGAATATTACAAAGTACATAATATAATTAGATTTGTCACTTTAATAGATTTCTGACACCCCCTCTAAAATAGTCCCAAGCTTTGTTTGCTGTATACTGTTTGAAACAGTAAAGTCCGTGTACTGGTTCATTTGCTCGAGAGAAGGCAAACACCATCCGATTTCCAAAGTCATAAATTACACTTCCAGTCTCTGGAAGACTTGGTGAGCCGAAAAATAAATCCACCAGGCCTGTTGTTGCATCTGGGTCATTTGTCAAATAGGGAGATGAGTCTTTTCCCAATCTGTTTTAAACCATAATCAATAATCAGAATAATTAATAATCAATAATCAAGTTGGCTAAAACGAAAACTATGGAATTCAAAATATTTTTCAATATGGAAAAAATTATGAGTTTAGATAATAATAAGAAGAAATTTACTCTTGACGATCCCTCCTGTCTGCAATGCTCAACTGTCCATATCCTGGTTGATCTGGGACGACTCCAAAGAAGCTGATGAAAAATGGACGAACAAGATCCATAATCATGGTGACAAGGTCCGGTCCTTCGTCATTATTGGAACCAAGACCGTGTTTCAAAGAATTTTTATTGTTGCTATAGGGACCTCGAGATGGAGATGGTTTTGAGCCGTCTCCACCAGAACTACCAAAGTAACCTTTAATAGCGGACTGGACAATTTTTCCAAAGAGTGAAGCCAAGCTGCTGTTACCACTGTCCGAATCAGAGTCTGAACCACCTAATAAACTACCAATTATCGAAGCGAGTCCGTTGGGCCTGGAGGATTCATCATGATTTGATGGGAAATGAACAGAATTTGACGAGTCGTGAGCATTTGTGAATTGATCCTTAATGTCATAGTCAGGAGAAGTGGGGGCCAGAGGTTTTCGCATAGGATTCTGATTGGAATTGGAATTTGTAGATGGGCGTGGGCGATTGGGGCGTTTTGAAGAGGAGGAGCTTGGAGTTGATAAATGGTCATTGTGATTTTGATTGTTGTTGTTGTTGTTATGGTTGGAAACGGTGTTGAAATTTTCTGGTGATCCTGGATTTTTTACTTGACCTGAAATTTGACCTTGACCTTGTTGTTGAGATGGATATTGTGTTGGATATTGGTATGGATTTTCATACTGACCAGGGTAATATCCTCCATCCCCACTTGTGGTTTTTATCGGCGTCGGGGCTGGTGGGGGTGCGGGTGCTCTAGCTGGCGTTCTAGAAGGAGTGAGGAAACTGGTGACTAAATTTTGAACCATACTTTGAATCATTGGGCTATTTTCCGCCACTTTTGAGACAATCGGTAGGGCATTTGAAACCAGTGTGGACATTTTATTATCACCGGAACCACCAGAGTCTCCCATTGCTGACTGAACTATCGCTGTAGCCAAGTCCATGAGTGCACTATCATGCTGATCTTGATCCTTTGCTTGACCTTGACCCTGACCTTGACTTTGACCTTTGCCCTGACTTTTTGTTGAATTTCCAGATTTTTTCACTTGTACTGAAGGCGATTTTGATTTTGTCAATTCCCGGTTTTCAGCGATTGGAATTGGGCTTGGACTTGGATTTGGATTCGGATCTGCCGCTTTAGTTTCATTATGACTTTTTGCATCAGAATTGGAAACAGTATCGGGAACAGGATTGGAATTGGAATTTGAATCAACCGTCATAGCGCGGGCTTTCCTAGCCAATTCAAAATGATAAACGGGATGTGGAACAAAAAATTTTTGGTGTCCGCCCATTGTCATTTGATCAATTGAGTTGTGGTTGAAGCTGTTTTTTGTCTGATTTAAATGTGGATTTGAATTGGATGAAATTAAGGGTTGATAAGAGATGGGCAACATGGGCATCGGCATTGACATTGACATCAGCTGTGGAGGATTGGTATTGAGATTGGGATGATGCCTTTGATTATGCTGGATTTTACTCGTACCCGAACCAGAGCCCGTACTCGCTCTCTTTTTAAAAATCCTATTGTAGATATTGGACGTAGTTGCGGCGATTCCCTCAGTCGCTAGCGTAAAACCCATGTATTCCACATAGCAATAGCCGAGATTAAACTCTCGCGGAAAGGACATGTAGCGATCCTGATAGTTCCAAACCCAATCACCCACATAATCCGCCCTTTCCAAGAGTTCTGATGCTTTATTTGTGGGCAAAACTTGGGAAATACCCTCAGCCACATGCCCATAGCCAAGAGAACGCAGGAAAACACCCGCAAATTGAAAGGCCTCTGCGAGAACTGTGCTATTCAATGACCTGCGGTTTTTAAGCTGTTGGCTATTGCTTTTGCTTTTACTTTGACTTTGACTTTGATTTTGCTTTTCACTGTTACTGGTTTTAGATTTGGTATCAGTTTTGGTTGTTACGGGTGATTTAACATCAAACTGATCCTCGTCGTCGTCGTCATTGTCTAGTCCGTCCAATTGAGTGACCTCTGTTTCTTTTACTGTTGACGATCCTTTTGAACTTTGAGCTTCTGCTTCCTCTTCTTCCTCTTCTTCTTCCGTAGGGACACTAATTTCCTCCTCCTCCTCCTCAAGACGAGATTTACGACCGTTTCGGACGGAGCCATCGTCACTTTTACTACTATTATTATTACTGTTGATCTTTAATGTTGATGACCCATTTTTTGGACACCTTTGAATACAATAAAGCTCAATAATCAATAATCATATTATGCATGAATTTATTATACACAAAAAGCACGAGCAATGAGTAAAGTGTAGGATTTGTATCTTGTATTTTGTGTACATACGTTTTAGCCTCTGGCCCTAAACAGCAAAGTGGTTCCTGGACAAAAATTCCAGCATAAGCCCAAGTGGAGTCACACCAACGATAAAATCCACCAAGCCACTTTGCCTCACTCAATTTTGGTTTCTCCTGCTCCATCCTCATGAAATCCCCTTCATCACCATGAATATTATTGGCAATTTTCAATCCCGAGGATAATTTATTAAAATTCTTTTTCATCAATTTTTTATTGGCTGTCATAGTGGAAATACTAGAAATTGTTTGACAGGCAAGTGTTCTAGTGGCAACTTCAGCGACGAGGTGCACAAGAGGAGATTTGACGTCATTTGCTGCCATGACATGGACCAGCTTGAGGCAAGTAGAGGCACAGGATTCTCGGTCATTTTTAGATGAGCAGTTGGCTGAGACTGCAAGTCCTGTAAAAATTCACATTTCAAAATTCAAAATTAAATATGTAAAATATGCATTAAAATGCACCTGAGATTTTTCTTTCAAAAATCCGCATGAACAAATGTAATACTTTTTGTGAACGATTCAATTGAATATATTCCATGGAAAATTTCCTTTTAACGGTGTATAACTTCACTTTTAATTGGATTGGAATGAAAAAATTACCAGAAACGACAGGTTTTGAATTTGAATTTGGTAAACGCTGCAGAGTCGGTGAATTTAAGAGGAATAAACCACACTGACAGGAACTGAGATCTAAAGTGGAGCTTTTTGAATTTGTTTCTGTTTCTGTTCCTGTTCCGGTTGACACGTCAACAAGAAGGAGGAGGAAGAGGAGAAAAAATGTAAAAATTAAACCTCCACTTTTTGTGCTTAGAGTTGCCATAGCTGTGTCAATAAATAATAAATGTCTGGAATGTGATCTTATTTTTATTACTCCTTGCTCATAAAAAAAGGTAAACTGTTTTAAAATACTCTGTAATAATATAATATTTTGTGCATAACTCTCAACTCTTTTACCATGTACAAAGAACGAGAACGAGAACGAGAACGACAAATATAAAACAAATGGATGGATGTATTGTATTATTATGGTGGATGGAAAGAGGTAATAATATGGAAATGGAAAAGGTAGTCTAAATATCAAATAATCAGAGTGCTCCAGCTTCCAGGTTCCAGAATCCAGACTTTAGACTCCAGACCTGAATAGAAAATGAGGAATTTCCCTTGAGCCATGAAAAGAAGAAGATGCATATAGAATGTAGAATGTAGAACGAATTGTACAGAATCCATAAGGTTAAGAGGGAACCTGGAATTTTACTGTGTTGTTCAGAAGCTGTAGGCTCTAGGCTCAAAGTTGAACGACCTGCAGGTACAAAATACAAACTACAAAGTACAAAGCACAAAGTGGAGCAAAGTGAAGGGAAGTGAAGGGACACACACAGTTATCAATCCGTATAACACGAACACCTCAATTTAAGAATACAAAAGTACTCTCTAGTCTCTAGCCTCTAGGTTCTAGTCAATTTCCAGGTACTTGGAATAAATAATAACATGTTTCTGATGCTTCCAGCAAGTTTCAAAGGTGTAGATGAAAAATCCTCCCTTCCCGAACCTCCAGCAAAACCCCCTTCTTCTTCTCCGCTCCTCACTCCTTTGAAAATCTAAATGAGATAAGGACAGGCACAATCAAAAATCAAATGGAACAGTAAAGAGAAGAGTAAAGCACAGAATTCATAACAGACACAGTAGTATGTTGTGTGTAGTATGTACATTTTGTACAATGTACAGATTACAGATATTTCATTCCATTGTAAAAATCCCGTTGACGATCTACTCTCGCCTCACAAATTTTACTTGCTACATTTGTGTGTGTTTAATGTAGGACCTACAAGTAAATGCGCCAAGATGCAAATTAGTCACTTTTTTTTGAAAAACCTCTTAAAATTTTTTCGTCTGTGAATCTCTGCCATCAACGATTTAAACGTTTTTGACATTTTGTTTTTATGCAGAATACAAAATATTAATTTCAAAAAATGTAGTGTATACTTAAATCTGCCTTTTTTCAAATGAATATTAATAGCGAGTTTTCTCAATAACTGAAAAGACATGAGATTTCCTGGATCTGGTAGTTTTTTCTCTCAGAAAATGTAAAAATCACATGAAAAAGAATAGAGAGTTGGCATGAGTACCTTTGTAATGCACAGAATTTTTTATAGCTAAAAACTATACTATACGTACGATGACATATTATAGGAATCGTTAAAGCAAATTAAAATACTTTTTATGGAATAAGAAATGTGAGTTTTTTACTCCTTTTATTTTTCATATCAGTATTTGTGAGGAATGAGGAACATTTTTATCATTTGCAGATAGAAATGGAAGAATCAGGTTTAAAGATACAGATAATATACTGCTGCCAATTGCCAGTAGTTTAAAGAAAAGAGAATGGAATGGCATTACGTTTTCTGCTGGCATTTCCATTTCAATTTCCACTTTCTTCACACGCTAACCTACGTAATAAAGTTGAAATTATTGAAAATTGAAATTAAAATGCCGACGGCAAAAAATAATCTCTGTAACTAAATAGAACATCAGAATTTACAATATCAAATCAGCGGGTTGCTATTGGCAATCGGAAGCGGCAATTAAGTACATTACATCTTACTAGCAGCAGAAAATTTAATTTTCCATTTCTATCTGCATTATTTAGGATTTAGATTTTTGATAAAGTGTCACTGGAAGATGAAAAAGTATTTGTAATATTTTGTGAACTTTCGTCAGCATCAGTCAACCCATGAGTTTGGTTTGGACTCTTCTTCCTTGAGCAAGATGAAATTTGGAACTTTAATTAGTGAGAAATTTGGAACTTTTTCATCTGGTACAATTTCTTCGTATCCATTCATCCAGTAGCCACCCTTTTTCATCGGGACAAGGGACGGATTTTCTTTTTCATCTCTATATAATATATAAATAAAAATAAAAATATATATATACCTATTTATATATCGAATATCGATTATGGACTAAAATGTAGGCGTAACAATTAGCTTTTTAAGTTTAAATGACATGAAATCATAATTTTATACTTATATTTAATTTTAAATGTCTTACATATTCAAATTTTCTTCCACTTTTACACGAATGATGATATTGCCTTCAGTCTCAGAAATGGTGGGTGATGACTCTTTGGGTTCTTGATCTTCATATGGATCTTGATGTGAATATAATGGTGGTGAACTAGAGAAGCGAATGGCTGAAATAGGCTTCAAGATTCCATCTTCAGGGTCAATGTCAAATTCATAAATTTCTTCTGCGTACGGCTCCTTGTCCTCAGTCTCCAAGTTCTCTTCATAAGTTTCAATGTATGAACTGGCAGGATAATTATCATTTTCACTAGGATAATTGGAATTGGGATTTTGATTATAATAATAATAATCTTCTGAAGCTAATACTGAAGGATCCACTTGGCATGTAATGGTTCTCTGAATATTAATATATAATAATCCATTGTTACTTTGATTTTGAACTCTACCACGTCTTGGTTTTTTGCCTCTCCACTGGTTTTTATTTCTACTTTTGGACTTTGATGAAGTCTCCGGCTTAGACTTCTTTCCAATTCTAACACTTTCACTGGATTTTTTCAGACTATCGTTCACTATTAAATTATTTTGTTGTTGTTGTTTTTGACAACTAATGTACTCGTCCAGACTCACTTCAATATCTTTATTCGGTTCCTGTTCTTTTTCGTCAAATTGCGGTGAGGTTAGTCGAATTATTTTCTTTTTTACTTCTTCTCCTTTTTCCAATGTGTTGAATTTTTTATAGTCTTGACTCATTTTGACTTTTGAAAAGAGGAATGTTTTGTTTCGTAAAAGTAACAAAAAATATTATAGTTAAGTTTTTCACAGAACCCACAAAATTTTTAATCACAATTTAACTCCAATTTAAAGTTCCACTTCACGAGCTCTGATTATTTTAGTTGTTATGTGTAAAATAAACAGCTTTTAATTTTATTTTTGGATTTTTATTATAAAATGTTTACACAGTCAGTGTTCTCAAGCTGGATAAAAAACAACATCCTTTAATCTAAGATCAACGTAATCTACAATCTACATAAAAATGCACGGTATTTTTACTAACGATTTTAATAAATCTATATCTTTGGTATGTGATATATTATATATTTGAATAAACTAGAGAAGGAATTCCTGAAAAATAGTGAAAAAAAAACGTCAGTCTCTTGTTTCTGATTCTGGGTATTTATATTTTGTATTTGTTATTGAGCCTTGTTTGTCCATTTCCTGTCTTAGCTGAGTTTTGAGCTGACTGTTGACTGTGTTATCTTTTTACTTAAAAAGAATAGAGTGAACGGGATTTAATGGATGTGTGGAGTTTGGGTTATGGAAAATCATAAATGTAGTCATAAATGTATTATTGTACATAAACAGTACATGATACATATGTCATATTGGTTTTAGCTTGACAAAGAAAGGGATGAGATTGATAAAGAAGCAGAGAACCGAGAATAATTCTCTATATATAGATAACGTGGTAAAAATATGCATAATGCTGCATACTGCATATTATCCCTTTTGTATCTTGTAGAAAAGATGTAGGCATTGACGAGCATCGACATTCGACATATGTAAAATACAAACTATAAATAAGTATAAATATGTAGGCTGGATTTTTGTTGATGTCGAATGCCCCACCAAAACATAATCTACATAGCTAGAAAAAAAAACGTTTGTAATACAGTAACAAGCGTGAATACCGAGTACCCATTACCCTAGAACCTAGAATGAGTCACGAGTCATAAAGAATAAAACTAAGAGAGGCACATAAAATTTTAGAATCTAGAATCTAGAATCTGGTCTATTCAGCAGAAAGCAGAAAAGTGAGACCTTGTTCATTGTATAGTGAAATGTCAACTGACAAATCCTCGGATTGTCTCATGTCTTATATGTGTCATAAAACGTACAAGCAACAAAATATTACAAGAAATACAGCAAACATCACAAGTTACGCATGACATCTTGATGCTTCTATGGTTTGTACACAAAGATGAATGGGGAAAATCTTTCAATTTGACACAATTCCTATAAGCAAATGAATCAAAACATCAAGTTCTTGAGCTATGATTTGTAGAGTATGGAATATGAAGTTGCTGATTGCAAATTCTTACCATATGAAATAACAATTACTTTATCACTGATGCATACTTTACGCTTTAACATTTGCATTCTAAATTCTAAGTTCTGTTGTCTGTTGTCTGTTTACATTCACAGTTTACATTGACTGAAGAAAAAACGATTCTTCATTTTTTCATTCAGCACTCTGTACTGTTTACTGTGTACTCTATAGATTCTAGATTCTGTGTTGCGTATTATTAATTATTATGCATATTGGTTCAATGTTTACAACTGGGAACTTGGAAGCGCAATTGACTAGCAAATCCCGACAGACGATTTTTCCTGAATTGATGTAGTCGTGAATTTTGACTTAAGACTCAAGTCTAGACATCCAAACTCCAGACTTAAAAAAAATGATGCTCAACCTTTTTTTTCTTTTTTCTACACCAAAAGTCCATTTTCCCCATTTTGTTTTCCTTTTGTCAGGAATTCATTTTGTACATTTTGCACGGGATACAAAATATTTAATATTGATGATCTCTGCCAAGAATCATACACAGATAACAGGGATCATCATACAATTATTAATTATATAAGCTGCCTGTTGTTTTTGCTTTTTGAATTTCGTCTACACGCTAAGCTCCTCATTCCACATCGTGCTTAATTTTTCTACATCTCATGTGTGTGAAGTGTGTAAAATGTAAAACGTAAACAAGCGTCACTGAGGCAAATTGATGTTTTCAATCACACTCATAAAAATGATATAAAGTCGAGTTTTTATTGTTTTTATGATAATTATTATTACCAACTACTAAAAAGCGTGTGCCTAAATATTATATAGTAAAAAGGTATATCAGTATTATATATGTGTTATATGTATGTATTATGCGTTGTACATCGTAAAATTTCATCTTTCAATGTCCAAGTCACTCACCTTGAACCTCAGTCAATACTCAAAACTAATGAACACTCTGCTTTCATGCTGAGCTCTACACTCTGCACTCTACAGATGTAGAATGTAGAACATGTAAACAAAAAGCAGATTAAATGTACAAAGTTCATGCCGTTTTTGTGGGTTTCTTGATATTTTCTTGAAAAACAAATAACAACAACTATATTATTATTATTGTTTATATGTATGTATTATTTATTGGAGGAAAATCATCCAAATCATCCTTGTGTTTTATAAACACACAACAATAAAATTATTGCCTACATTTACTCTATAGTACTCGGTTGTACTATATTATATATACTGTGCAAAAACCTAGGACAAGTAAGTGTGACGTAAGGATTTTCTTAAAAAACTTCGCACTTAGTACTTTTATTTCATGAAGTTGGATAAACACATCTTTAGTCAGAGTTGAGACTTGAGAATTGAAACATTAAACATTGCGAATATAACAAAATACAATACACCTTTTACATTGCAATAATTATTGATTACTGATTTACAGTGCTTCGTCCTTGTCCTTCGTCTTTCGTCTATATACTCAAATTTTGTGCACTATTTTTAACATTAAGGCTTTTGTAAGCAAAATCAGAAATCAGAAATCGAAAATGGCAGAAATGAAGCAATTGTCCCTAGAGGAAAAAAACATTTTAGAAGAGGTACGATCTTCAATTTTCGTCCTCAAAATGTGATAATATATTTTTCTAGTGGCAAAACGTTAACGTTTTATTTAAATTTGACTTAATCATAGTATATCATTTAATACGATGTTTTGATTGATTCACTTTTCCTATGAATAGTTTCGGAGTTGGTTCAGTAAGGATTTGGATAAGGAACGTTTGAACAATGATGTTTTTTTGCTACGTTGGCTCATTGGTAATTTTGAAATAACAAATAACAAATTTAACTCTGCTCATTTGTGTAAAATGTAAAATACAAGACCAATAAATATTATATGAATTTTATGTGAAAATATAGCTCGAGATTTTGATGTGGAAAAGGCTGAAACAATGCTTCGAAATGCATTGGAATGGAGACAAGAGCATAAAATTGATGGACTTGTAGATGAGGATTGTTTTCCTAAAAATTATCCAGTTTCTTACCCCTATGAATTTTCGGCTAAGGACAAAGATGGCCGACCAGGTAAATCACAGAACAAACTTTTGTCATTATGGAGATTTTATAGAGTTCTCAGTAATAAGTCAATTTTACATTTTATATTATATTATTTATTATAGCTTGTTATTTACCGTTTGGACAATGGGATTTCCGAGGAGCCTGTGATAGAGGTGAAAAAGAGCAATTTATTCGATGGATGGACAAATTTTTTGAAACAGGTATTTTTCTTTTTTTATTCTCTTTTTGTACAGTTTAAAATTTTGACCACTCTTTCGCATCTTCTAACTTTTAACCGTAAACGCACATGACACAAAGTATAATATTACAATAATTTTTTTGTTTTCAGGGATGTATGAATGCACTCAATCGAAATGGAAGTCTGACCAAAACAAATGTCATTCTCAAATGGTGCTTGTAGTTGATGCTGCTGGATTTTCATGGAGACAGTTAATGAATCGTACTGCTATCGAGTCCATGATTGAAATTGTGCTCCATTTCGATCAATATTATCCCGAAACCATGCATCGAATTTTCGTTATAAATACACCCAGAGTATTTCATGTTCTTTGGGCCATAATTCGCCCACTTCTTCCTCCTAAAACACTGGAAAAAATTAGCTTACACGGATCCAATCGAAATGAATGGGAAAAAACTGTTGAAGAATTCCTTGAGCCAACTCAACTGCAAAAACTACTGAAAACTGAAAACTAATATTGATTAGCTCACAGTTTCAATAATTTGTTAAATTATTTTAGAATAAAATGTTACAGTATTAATTAATTAATGTAATTATTATTTTATTATTGATAAAACTTGTAGTAAATAAAAGTACTGAAAAAATGCAATAAATCTGATAAATCGTATACAAATCGTCATCCTTGATCTAAGTGCAATTTTTTAGTTTTTGCATAAATATGTACATGCATGTAAAATAGTTGACAGCTGACAGATTTTCTGTTTTCTTTGTGTGTATTTATTTTTTAATTTTTTAGTAAATTTCTTTACAATTTATACTCATTCAAGGTGATTTACAATTAACAAAAGATCATTTTAAACGTATAAGCGTGTTGAGTTTTAAGGTAATTTGCATTTTTTCATTCTGTATAATATAGATTTATTTGGAAACTGAAAACAATAATAATTGAACTGGAAAATGTTGACAACAATTTGACTTATTGTAATTTGTACAATGTGTGTATTTTGTATTTTGTTTTGTTCAATTTTAAAAGCAGGTAAAGATAGAAAATAGTATAAGACAGCTGATTTCGAGATGAGTTTAAGTGTGTGTGAAACTGGAGGAATATCAAAAGAAAAATATGATATCCTTCTCTCAATTTTTGAAGATTGGAATGCTGAGAATCCTCAGCCTCAAGTTGTTGTCAGTATTGTAAGTTTTCTTTTTATCAATTTTATGATTAAATATTACATATAAACCGTGTACTGTATAAAATAATAGTCGTATGCCTTTTTTTCCTAAATATTTTTGCTTTGGTTTTATGTTTTATACATTTATAAACAGCTCAAGTCATTCGCCAAAGCACCAGATCTAAAACCTATGCTTAAAAACCAAGAGAATTCAACTAAAGTAGAGGAAAGTGAGGATACAGACACTCCTATTGTCGTTAAACTTGAAGATGATGATGAGGAAGGGCAGGAGGAGGAACAGCTACAAAATGAAAATGATGAATTTAATCATCAAGATACAAATTCCAATAATAACAATGATGCCGAATCTCAATCTCAATCTGACCATCATGAACGAAATGAGGAGGAGGATTTTTCACCTGTACGTATTATTTTTATTCATTAACTATTCCAATTTATTGACTATTCATTATTAATTATCACTTATCAGTATAATATGTAGACATTCTTTCATATGGTGAAAATATAAACATTAGTGTGGAATCATCGTACTAATTATAAATTTTATCATCAAGGTCGTACCTACAGAAAATAATGTAAGTCAAGAAAATGACACTCAAAGCACAACATCATCCTCTATCGATTTCGACCAAGAAACTGAATCTCAAGTTGAGGAAAACGAATACATGGAAAGTAATCAAGTATGTAATGCATAATATTATATTATACACACTCACATAATATAATATGCTACTCTCTCGTGTAATGTCTTTAATTTTTACTATTGCATATAATATTATACTAGAAAAGTTACATACTATATACTATACATCTTTAACAAAACCCTTACTAAATTTGTAATGTTGATTGATTTTTTTTTATTCAGACAGAAGTCGCTGCCAAAAGAGTTTTAAGGAGTGACTTAAACAAGACAACATCATCAGGTGAAACAGGTATATTTTTTTTACTTTTTGGCTATATGTTTTCATTGTTCTTGTTTCAAGTTGTGTTTTTTCTATACCATGAAATCTGTTAATAATAATAATTGTTGCTTATTGGTTTAGTGTTGGAAAAGAAATACAAATCATCAATAACAACAAATCCAGATGAGGACTTGACTGCTCCAGTTTCTTCTGATTCACCTCTAACTCTCTTTCGTAGTAAAATGAAGGGGACAAAAATAGTAAAATCTTCCTCATCATCTAAACAACGCGTTACCTGTTCTCACTGTCTGTCTACGTATGCTGGAAAGTCTGGTCTGACCCGTCATCAAAGGTTTTCCTGTCCTTCTTCTATTCCCGAATACAATCGAATGACCACTCTGACTCGGCGTTTGAAAACAGAAGGAAATTGGTGGTGATTTCAATACTTATCTAGACCCATTTCAGTTTAATAATAATTATTATGCACTACTATTATTGTTATTATTCTTGTACTTAAAAGTGATTGATGAAAAATTATGATTATTTACATATAACATTGTGTATAGAATAGTAATCAGTAATCAGCTAACATCCAATCAATATGATTTATTTATATTATGTTTTAATTTTTAATTATTGTATGAAATATGAACTCTCTTAATTTACCATTATAGGATTTATTTTTACAAATTAGGAATAAGTGGGTTGAAGAATGAACTTTTCAAATTCCCGACACAATCAATTATATAGAATGAAACGCTATTGTTTTACTAGTTTGAATACGTCCTTTATATTTTTGTATTTTTATGATACTTTAGCCTTTAGAATTTTTCTGTTCATTTGTTTGAATAATAGAAAAATTTACTGCTAAAAATTTTAGTTTTAGTTCACAGTAAATGTGAGTTTGCTTATACTGTTTTTGATTCTCTCAATAAATTGATAATTTTACGAGATTATCTGTAGAGCCTTTTTAGTACCCTTATTGTTGTCGCGTGTTTGCGATTCCACGTTTGTCCAAATGATAATAATAATGTAAAAATTCATTTTCTTCCTAATTCTTTCTCTTGCTAATTTTTTGGTTTTATTCATGTTTAAATAAGAAAAAAAAATATAAAATACAGGTAAAAAAACATAGACTACAAACTATAGACACAATATTATTATTATTATAAAATGCTAATCTCGTCGCCAAAGATTCGTTCGCAACGAGGATCTAGGACTACATGTCCATTTACAATGATTATGCAAGTCATGGGGCCAAAATATCTACCTTCGGTTTTTGTCTTCATCGCAACAGTAACCAGAACACATGTAAACAAACTCGCCATCAAAAAATAAAAAACCAGGAGAATTTTTCTTGCTTTTGCTCCCTAAATAAAAATAATACACAATAAAATATATGGTAAAATCTACAGTGATGATATAAACTACTACTGACTGACTGTAGTCTGTGCGGTTAGGAATAATATATAATATGTGTTCCTGTCTAGAAAAAATATCCATCCAGGGATATTCACTTTATTGCATGTTCATATACTTCAGGTCAAAGACTAACTATCCTGAAAATTTCAAGTCTCTAACTTAATTGGAAGTATTTTAAAAAAATTAATTAAATTTGAATTTCCAA
>JAQGBH010004667.1:0-16097 GCA_034698265.1 Sminthurinus aureus
TTTCGAGGGAAGTGGACGAGCATTTTAGTCGAGCTCTCAGCGCCGCCTATTCCAACGACAAAACATCAAAAAGTAAGTTCAAGTTTAATTTCTGTTTTCATTTTTTATGGTGAAAACTAAGCAAATCTGAAACTTTATACCAAAAGAGTGTACGTTTTGCATAGAAAAGAGAAAAATAAATCCTAATTTAGCGTGATTATTGATAATACTGATTATGTTGTCTTTTTGGGCTGTTATGTTTGGTTATTTCGATTTTGAATGTTTTGACGCCGCTTTCAGACTTGGCAATTGTTTTGCGGAAACCCAATAGTATAAAGATTTCTGCGTTTTTTGGCTTTTGACCTCTAAAAGAACGGATAAGTACATTTATTTGGAAACTACATCCACTGGCACAAATAATAATAATGTTTTCGGCTGGATTAATTTTTTCACAGCCTCAAAACTCAAAACTTGTGCAATTGGAACATTTTTGTTGAAAACTGCAGAAACGTGTCAAGTTTTAATTTTAAACCTTCTCTGATTCCGACTTTTTCACAGATCAGGAAAAAAACAAAAGTGAAATTTTGTAGAAATGGAGCTGTTTTTAGTTTTCAACTTTAAAATAGCGGAAAGTTAAAAATGTAAGTAGACTTTTAACGAAGAGTAAAGTGATGACATGGGAAGAACTGGAATTTCGTTTTCATCATGAGCAAGAAGTAAGTGCGAAAGAAAGTGGGTAACAATTATCCATATGGGTTTTTGATGGCAAAAAGTCTGTTTTCTATCATGTGTTCTCCTTTTCTACAAAAATCTCCATGTTCAACATTCACATTTTTTCACATTCCTTCCCAAAATTCCCATTCATTTTCTTCTCAGCATCTTTTGCCTTTTAAGTTTAAAGGTTGAGTGTGTACAATAAAATTGCAAGCTTTTGTCTTTTTATCTTGGTACTTGGATGCTCCTTATTTCACGGATTTATTGTTTAAGACAATCAGAAAATCCTACAATTTTTTGTACTATCAGGTTTATGCGCGTTCTTGAACCGCATTTTTTCTGAATGGCGTCCAACTTGTTCTTTTTTATGAAAAAGTCATTCTACAGCTAAAACAAGTTCTAGTACAAACAAGTGAAAGAAAATGAGAGCAAACGAAAGTCTAAAGAATTTCGTCAACAGAGTACGTTAAAAAATTTCTTTATGAATTCAATTTTGTATCCGGGTTTTCAACTGCGCATTTTTTATGTTCCATGTCCGTTTTGATAAAAAAATTGGATTAACGACAAAACTATGAGCAGAGCTATAAAATAATCTCAATAAATGTTCATTGGCCCTTTCTCTTAGAAGGGCATTTATTCTCTATTATTTATTAACCTATTTCTAATTGTATCAAGCCAAAGCTGGATAAACAAACAACAACATGTGCGTTCTCAATTTAATGGCCACACACAGACACCATCAACTTCAAGACAAACAATACACAACATGGGCACGGGAGACAAATCGAGTCTAATACATTTTGAAAATGGATTTACCAGGCTCGCACCTCACATCTCGAGTCTCGAGTCAACTCCATTTCATCGCAATGCACAGAACACTCACAACTCGTCACTTTGTCTTCAGTTAGAACATTGAGAATAATGAGGACAACCAGTTATAAAACGACCAACACTGGCTCAACTTGACAATGAATAAAGAATAAAAGTAAGCGACAGAGAAACGGCACCCATTTTCATTGGGCTTCAAGTATAGAATAAATCCAGACTCGTTCAAAGTGATAATCCAAAGAAGGCGGAAAATTATGAGTCTCGTCGTTTGTCTTTTGTCTAATGTCTAAAGCCACTCACGATTTTCTCTCTTTCTCTTATTCCTTAGAAAAGGCAGAAAAAGTCGTGTGTAATTTATCTCAAATGACGTGTTCGTTCCTTAATCTGTAAGCACACGACATACTACATACTACGCATTACACATTGAGTACTAAAGGATAAAGACGATGTAGACGTAAGATGTTGAATTTAAGTAGTGTGACAAGCACAAGAGCTCATTGAGCACTGAAATACGAAACGGATACACATTTGTGTGCATTTAACATATGTACAAAGTACAGGCTGTAAAATTTGTGTGTGGAACTCCAGCAGGCTGACTCAAGACTCAAGAGTTACGAGTCAAAGTCAACTCTAAATTCTCTGCAATGTCAATGCGTCTAACGTCTTTTTCCTCTTCCTCTTCCTATAAAAAGAAAAGAGGGAGCAGAGTGAGTGAGTAAAAGGGGAAAATGTAATAACTTTTATGGAGAATAAATTCTCGTTGAATGGCCATTCCAACAGAATGAATCACTTGCTCCAGCCCAACCGTAACTTTGCCACCAGCTCCCAAGTCAAGTTCTCTGCTCAAAGTACTAAACATCAACAACCAACAAACATTCGCGAGGAGATGGGCGTAGCACATTTTGATGTTGGCGAAGGGGAGAAAATATAGGCTATAAAATAATCTTTCACTCTGTACAAATTAAAATGACTATTGAAGTTTGATTACGAAACCTGTAGTCTAAAACGTCTATCGTTAAATCTACATAAAATGTCTGAAATGGACTGAAAACAGTAAACAGCAGAGAGGACGAAAATTCAAAGTAAACACAACAGGAAAAGAGCAGAACCCAGGAAAAAAGAAAAGGTTGTGGCACATTGAAATGAATTTATCTACGCATCGACTACAAAACCATAAAAGAGACAAACTTTATGTTATCATTTCGCCAAAATGTGCAGTGCACAATGCACAAGGCAAAAGCACAAGTCCACAAACTTGAATATGTTTTTCTGTTTTCCCTTTACTATGTGATATTTTTTGTTGTGCTTGTATTCGGTCGTTTCCCAGTTTCAATGTTTCAGAGTTTCTCGAGTCTCGAGTCCCGATTTTGCAAAGGGCGTTTTCTCATCGCATCATAATCCAATTGAATTCAAAGTAACCACATAAACTACAAAACCTACTGTTCAGTTTTCAGTTTTTGACTATAAAACCCACTTATAAAATACTTCAAAGTAAATGAAACCATGTAAAAAGTCATGACAAAAGCAAAACAATTGTCAGTGCTCTATATTTGAAAATTACACACTAATTTTGATAGTTTCTAACCAAAGGTGAAAGATGACGGAGAACGAGAAGATGGAAATAAGAAATGATTCAACTGGCATCAAATACATCGTAAAATACGACCAGGGCCCATCCTAGGCCGGTGATGGGTGGTGACTGACACCAGGGCCCGAAGGGCCCTTCTAGCTAAAAAGGGGCCAAAAAATTGAAAAAAGGGGCCCCTTTTTTTGAAAAGGGGGCCATTTTGCCAGGGCCCAACATTTCAAGGATAGCCCCTGAATACGACATAAACTAATATGAAAATTTGTTGATTTCGACGCCACGTAAAATTTTTAACAATCTAAAACGACTTATAGTGGCATAGAATGCCTGCTTCTTCTACAAACAGGTAAATGAGCAGCACAAAACATTAAATTAATTGAATTTGAATATTATCCTTCACTTTCTTGTTGTGGGTTGCTGTTTTTTTTGTGAACTGGTACAAAATCTTATGAATGAGACGAATCTCTGTAAATTGTTGAGCTGTTTTTTTTTGTATTTGTTTCCTGGATTCTAAATTCTGCATAAATATTAGGAATTCCCAGCTCAGAAACTTGTTCGTTTGCTCTCATATTTATTTTGTGACTTGTATTTCTTTCTGCTACAAAATCCGAACCCAAAATCACATTCTGTCCAAACGGCACGATGAAATGCGATGAGAATATTAGTAGAATTTTTATGCAAATACAGGTATAGTTTTCAGATCCTTTTATTTGATCGTTCACTCTTGCGATCTAGAATTCCAGAATTTTTGTAGTTTTTAATGGTCGTGCAGATTAAACAGTAAACTTTTGTACAATAAAACTGTATTTATCGGACAAGAAAAAATGTGAAACATTTTGCTACTTACAATGTTTACAACGAACGTAATGCATAAAATGGAGAATGTACGACACAAGAATGAGTAAATGTGATGTCATGGAATTCCAAATTCCAAAATTCCAGGAGCACGAGCCCCAACACGTTACACATTTTTGTAGATGGAAGATAAATGAGAAATTACACGCTGAACTTTCTTCACTCCCAACTCTGAATTCCTTATGAGAAATTACATGTAAAAGTGTGAGTAAAAGCTTTGAGAATTTAGTACAAGTCAGCGGAAATTATGTAAGAAACCAAAATGAGAAAACAGAAAAAAGGCTGAATCAATTTATTAGAAACGAAAACGAATTTTCATGGGATTAGTACAGTTGCCTTTCCTGAAGTAAATGGAATGTTATGGATTGTGTGAGATTGGGATTCAGCCACGAAAATTTTAAAACCAAAATTCTGAGGAACAAAAGCACAAATCAAGAGTAAATCTAAACATCCGCATTTCGTTCATTTGCTATTTATAATTTTTGCAGTTCAGTTTGGTTTAATTTGAACGCCAATTTTTAAAAACGGTGGCCGAAATTGGTGGATAATTGGTCATAGATTAGTTTTGTCCATGAGTTTTTCGCACTGTGCAGTGAACATTTTGCACTGTATAAATCTGAAATGCCGAATGTGGAGACAAAAAGATAAGCACAAGAGAAATGAATAAAAATGAGCAGAGATAAAATAAAATACGCGGTAGGTTGCAGATAGTTTCTGGTCTCATAATTCAAGATCAGATGTTTTGGAGGATGAGCCAAATATTCATGTGCATTTGTATTTCAAGAGCGTGGATTTTGGATGGTTTGTGTTGAGAAGAAAAAAGAGTGTTGTTTTCCACATGTTGGCCGAGATCATTCTTGTTGTACGTTCATCAAAATACAGAGGATGTAATGCAAAAACGACAGAGTTAATTGTAAAATCCACTCTGGATGTCAAAGAGGAAGCGAAATGACTCTTAAATCTCGAGTGCTGACTTTGTTGAGGTTTTGAGTCGAGAAGAAGAGAAAATGCGACGAAAATCCCGTAGATGCTTTCAAGAAAGAAAAGAAATGTGAAAATGTGACAAAGGAAAATGAAGACAGCGAGAATGCGGAAGAAGAACAGAAGAGAAACATTATGAACAAATAAAGCTTGTTCACTTCGTCCCTTTTCCAATACCCAAGCTTAAAATCCACATGCAAATTTTCATTAGTGCATATTGCACGTGAGTATAAACATGAAGAATCGAGTAGGAAAATCAAGAGTTGAAGAAGCCGGACACGGACACGGAACATTTCTTAAACTAGCGTGTAGAATGCAGAATATTAAGATATGACACAGATGTAAAGAGGTCAAAACCTGGAATTAAAATGTTGTTGACTACAAATAATGAATTTGCATTACTTGGACGCCGTTTGAAATGTTCCACCCGGTTGTGTCAGCTCTCTGGACAAAGATTTCTTCCGCTGCGTAATATGAGCACAATAAATTTGAATATTCATGTTTCATGTACATGTGCCCTTCAAGAGAACAGACTTGGAATATTTTGTGTGGGGAAGGAAAATACAGAAAAGAGAATGCAGAAGCGACGGAGTTAATTGTAACATCAACTCAATGTGAAAGAGGAAGCAAAATGACTTTGACTCTGGAGTCACTAGTGTCGAGTTTTCAGTTGAGTTTCTTGAGTTGAGAGTCAAAGCAAGAATCCCTTCAGAACCAGAATAGGAGTCAAATATTCATAGTTGTTCACATTCCTACCCAAATTTTTAAACAAGAAAAACGTTACAAGTTTTCTAGTTTTACCTTCATCTTGTTGCTGTTTTGTAATATTTTACGTTGGCATTGTGGATTCCAACATCCAGGTAAAAAAAGCCTCATGCGCTAGAACTAAATTATTTTTGAGAAAAAATAATGAATTTGCAAAAAACTTGGACTATTTTGGCCGGGTTAGCTCGGCTACAGATGCACAGATTGCTTTTGTTGAGGCATGGCATTGAAATATTTTACGCCGCTGATTGATATTTTCCAGCCAACATTTTTGCTCTGGATTTATGACCAACGATTTCATGTAAACCCATCAATCAAAATGAAAACAAATCCTAGTTAAAACTGAATATGCAGATTGCGTTTTGTTTTTGTGTGATAATCTTTACTCTGTTTCTGAGACAAGCGAATCCATGACAACCAATTACCGAAGTCTGGCTCTTTTTTCCTTATTCTTCCTTTTGTTTGCGCTCTTGAGTTTTCCTGAGATGCTTCTCGTATTGCACTTGAGAGACAATTTAGGTTTTTCTGCGTATGAATGGACATAATTCATTCAAGTGTAAATTCATATTTTCTACCTGCCTCTATTTCTTGTGCTTGTTGACTTATTGCCGTTGCCATTTCCTCCAGATTTTAACCTCCATTCTGTGCTCAATGTTTTATGTGTACAAATGTTTGAATTTGAGCCCCCGAAGTTGGAGTTGTCTTATTTGTTTTGTCGCGTGATTCTGCATCTCATTATCCACTAAAATGAATCCACTTGAATCTATATCTCTCTTTCACTCGCTCACATTCACAGTCCAAACACAAATCAAACAGACTCCACTGTCTTCTTCGTCTTGTTCTCAAAGCTCATCAATTGGAAAGAGAATAATAATAATAATAAGCAAAGGAAAAAGGCGATGCATCTTTCACTAAATTGAGAATCCAAAATCCAATCCACAGTCTACATTCAAAGCAAGTCTGTAATTTACTTCCATTTATTTATCTCTAAGCTCTCTACGCTCATTATTATTTTCAAAAGTCATATTTTTGGAGTGGATGTTTGTCAAGCTGGAAAAAAGTATTAAAAGTATTTATTCTAAGTATGAAAATATCTATGGAAACATAGAAAAGGAACAGTGTAAAACGAAAATGCTAAATCTAGAATTTAGAATACAAAATCCATCGGAGAAACAGACATTTACTGATTCGTAAGCATTCCATTAAAGTAATATTTAAAAGCTTTAGTTCTGCTCACTTTTGTTGATACCCTCCGATAAAAATACGATAAATATTGTTAATATTCTAGCTAGTAATTGTCATGAACTGACAAAATATAATATTACGTTTAAGTCTACTCGAATATTTTAAGAAACCAAATTTTATATTGGTAAAATACATTTTTGCCTGTTTATTGGATCTTTGACCACCTTCAATTGAAGGTAGTGGCTTTTGTAATGAAAGATTTCTCTCTCGTTTTGTTAAGAAGGTGTGGAAAGCACATTTAAAAAAGATAAGGAGCAGAAATATTAGAATAATTTTGACTCCGTTTATTGCTAATTTTGGTCGAAACACAATCTCTACATTTGAAGTACATCATAATGGGTGCAGTAGTTAGCATAATTTGTGGCACTTTTCGCTGTACACGCATCAAAACGATTGAATAAGGAACGGCATTCATCAATAATTTACAGTTAATGTTATTTGTTCAACTGAACTGCAATTTTTATGTTTTAACTCGACGCCGTGTACTATTTTTCAAGGTTAAATTATGAAGCTATATTGAAAGTTGCATACTCAAATGAATAGGTAGATCTGCTATGAACATCCTGTACATTATTTTCCAATGTTGACAAAATTCGTGAAAACCCAGATTAATCGATTAATGTGATATAAGTTCAAGTTGTATCCAAATAAATTAGCTATACTTGCACCCAGGTCAGACCAGAATACGGTTAAAAACTAGTAGCTGCAGGCTTAACTCACAAAGGCAATAAATAACAAATTGTAGCTTTTACTCTTTTTCATGCAGTAACATCAGCACAATATCTAATACGGAGGAAGTAGGAAATCAGCAAAGAGCAAAGAGGATGAAAAGATGTAAAAGTACGTCAAGGCCACATTCAGATGAATGTGGACTTACTAATTATTTCAATTTTGTGTTCCTCAAATGTAATTCGCAAGGCTCGAGTCAAATAATAATATCAGAATCCAAACCAAAGGATTCAGAGTCAGCTACCAGATAGAAGCAATGCAAAAGACAGACAACATAAAAGTCTCTGTAATTTTGCCCTCTCCATTTTAATTCTGTATTTAATGTGGATTAGATTGGCTGAATATTTTACAGCAAAAGCCTGGAGCATCGAGCATACAAAATGAAAACGCGGTCTCAAGTTTTTAGGTTAGATTCTGAAATACTGAAATATTAGTCCCGAGTTTTCCTCTCCTCTTCTTTTCTGCGCTTACATTTACTGTTTAGATAAATTCAACAGTTGAAACGATGAGAAATGCAATACCCCTCGAAACAACAAGTCAAAGCTCAAAGTATACGTGAGATACTCTCTCGACTTTTACGTCTCTGGTCTTTGGATCCCGGATTCTTGATTCTTAATCACCCTTCAGTTTCCGCCTCCCATCCTTCGTCTTTTTTGCTTTTTCTTCAACGTGGCTGTTGATGTTCATGTTGATATTGAAAAATTTAGCTTATTCATAGTGATTCTTCCAACTCGCTGCTGTTGAAGGGGAAATATAAATTGAAATGGTAGGACAAAGAATCTAGATTCTAGATTCCAGAAGGGGCAATCGGAAACCGACGACAAACGCAAAGAGGAGAAAAATAGAAAAATGAACGCAAACCAAAACCAATAAAAGAAGCCGATCAATTTTCTCCCTTTGTCTGAATTTCTCTTGCAGCTCTTCCTTTGGCTCTAGAGAAACATAAAAAAGACAACGACAGAAAAGAGACAGAATCTCGAAGCACTATTGAAACTTGATCTTCAAAGCAACTCATTCACAACATAAAGGAGAAAATAGTGCAATTTATAACTTGGAGTTGGCAATTTCTCCTCGCTCAGTCTGAAACATAACAGTAAAAAATCACGTCTTGCGCCCCTTTCTATTGTCTGATGAATTCAAAGAAGAAAGTAAACGTTCCAGCTCATTTTGAAGTTAATTTCTAGAAAAAGATATCCTGTCTTTGCTTTTCGGTAGACAAATTAAATGACATGCCAAAAGGTCCATTTGAATGATGATGATAATGCGGTGGACTGAACTAAATAAAAAAGTCACTTCTACTCTATTTTCATGCATTGACGCTTGGTATTTGCACAGTGTAGAATGTAGGATAGTATTTTGAGGGCTAAAACCTTCCCTTCTTTTATTTTGTCTACTTTCATTCCAATCAATGCTCAACTCAATATTCGATATTGGATCATCTGTTGTCCTTCAAAATCCAGTCAAATACCATAGACAGATGATGATGTAGAGTAAAGAAGCTACACATTTTTGTGCGGTCACTATAACAAGAAAAACAACTAATTTCCAATGTTCACAGTTCACAGGTGTAAAAGACACTTGAATTTAAATAGAAATGAGGGGAAATTATTCATTCAGTATTTGAAAAAACATAGGATTTCACTTTGGATCTTGAAAAATCGTAGATAAGTTTGACGCCGTTTGTTGAAATTGAGGCGCTGGGGTAGACCTCATAGCTGCAGGTTCAAAAGGTTTCTGTGTTAAACACAAAACAAATAAGCTAATGAATTTTGCTCCTTTTCTGTTTTGATTCAGGTTTGGGCGCATCCGCACAAGAATCGAGCAAAGATCTCTACTGGTTTTAATATCAGGTAACTCAATTCCAAATTTTTTGAGGTAAAGTCCACAAGTGTTTTTTGTTGTGACGTATGAAAATGGTAAGATCAGATAATGAGAACCAACTTTGTCTTATTTATTTATGAACTCGCTAGGCAAGAAAAAATCAGCAACTGTGCCATTTCAATTTAAATGAAACGTACATCAGTGGAAATATTGCAATGTTTTGAATGCTGATGTATGAATTAATTTTTTGGTAAGAGCTTTAAAAGGTATGGAAATCCACACCAAGGAGTGAAAAGAAATTCTACGTATAAAGGGATGACGCTGAAGCTTGTAAAAACTAAAACGGCGTTGAAATTCTACAATTTTCAAACGAAAAATTATACTTTCCAAACTTTACTGCGCAGAACAGTCAACGCAAAAAAAATGGTCTGATTGTGAAATTCAGGACGCTAAAATATTTCAACTGAATCGGTCTCGATTATAATAAAATTCGGATCAAACCACTGAATCAAACTGCTGTATGTGAATTGTGCATGACATGTACAATGTACAATGTCACACAGATAAGCCTAGAAGTACATGATACGAAAAATGTGTACACTTTCTACAGTATAGTTTGGTTGGGTTGGACTTGAATGCCAATTTGTGAAAACGGTGGCCGAAATCGGTGGATAAATAGTCATAGAATCAAATGTTTGGTACTATGCAAAGAACAATTTGCGCTACATGAATTTGAAATTACGATTGCGGAGAGAAAAAATCAGACAAGATGCATAATGGAAATGAATGAAATTGAGCATAGTCGAAGGAAAATGCGCTGTAAGCTGCAGGAGATTTCTGGAATCATAATTCAAGATTAGCCGCCTAAAACGAAGTGAACTGTTTCAAGTTCAAGTGTGTTGGAGGAAGCGCGGAATATTTATGTGAATTTGTATTTCAAGAGCGTGGATTTTGGATAGTTTTGTGCTTAGAAGGAAAAAAATTGTTGTTTTCCACATGTTGACCGAATCCCTTTGGGAAAAGAGATAAAATTTCACTAAAACCGGAATAAGAATAAAATGCTCATCTTTCATCACGTTACTAACGAAAATTTCGCGCCACAAAATTAAACAAATTTTAAAGTTTTTCCTTCATCCATTCCATTCTTTAGATCACATTCCAAAATCCAGGCAAAACTAAAATACAAACCGGAAAATACTAAAATACAGATGGCTAAAAATAATGAGATTGGACGCCGTTTGAAATGTTTTATTCTATAGATGGTTTTACTGTTTTGAAATTCAAAATAAATATCTATAGCTTGCATTCACCAAGATCTCTAAAATAGACTCCGCATTTTCTTGGGCGACTGGAGACCGAAATCAGTGATCTAGACATGAAATCAGTATATTTCGGCTACGGCCAATCTTTTGAGCCCACTCTCAACTTTCTACGACGCTCCGTTGCGTAGATACAAGCAAAATAACAAGCTGTTGCTAACGCAACATTCACAAAACTTTTCATAACTACAAATGACTTTCAAAATTCACTGCAGCCACATTTTTCATTCGAATTGATTGAAATTCGGCCAAAACACGTCTTGAGCGGTCCTTTGTCGTACACTTTCAGAATTTTTGAAAAAACTTCAAAATTGTGAATTTTTGATCTGAACAATAGTATTGTAACTGCGATTTGACGGTCATTCCTGCAGTAGAAAATTTTTATATTTTTTGTGTGGCTTTTGTGTGGTCATTTGACTAATATTCCGGCGAGATATTTTGGTCACGGATATTGCGGCTCTTGAAATATCGTTAAATGTGAGTTTCAGTGTGTTTAATGTAAATTCAATATAAAGCATGATTTTGTTGCCATGGATATTTTAAGTGTCTCTCTCATTGAGTTTTGATAAAATAGTTTCAATGAAAACCCCATCTTTAACCACAGAAAACGAGACTTGAGGAGCTGCGGAGCTCACAAATAATAATGATTTTGGTAGTAAATTTTGAATAACATGAAATAAATTGAATCGTAACATATCCAATTTGTGATAAAACTAGATTTTTTATTATGTTGGGCTCGTAAAGCTAATTTAAATAAAGATTTCGGTCGGAAAATGAACAAGAATTTACTAGATAAAAAACCGCCACGTCGAAAAATGAGACCAAATCACCCAATTGCAATAAAAATGCTTAAATTGACCATTTTAAGCCCGGTTTAATTTTTAAATGCGGATAGGTTTTTGGTGAATGCAGCACAATTAAAAAATTG
Organism: Sminthurinus aureus; assembly: GCA_034698265.1. NCBI lineage: Eukaryota > Metazoa > Arthropoda > Collembola > Symphypleona > Katiannidae > Sminthurinus > Sminthurinus aureus. The sequence goes on from JAQGBH010004667.1 coordinate 11,750, forward strand.
TCAAAATAAACTAGAGTAAAAGATACAAGTTCTATAGATGCTCTCAAAAGACACAAAATAAGCACCACAATTTTAGAAAAGCATCCCGTATTGACAGTCCTGTTTTTGTAATTGAGTCCCTCTGGACGTTCAAAAATGAAAGGATTTTAGTAATCTGATTAAAAAATCAGCACCTTGAAAACGGGATACTTTTCTAAAATTGTGGTGCTTCTTTTGTGTCTTTTGAGAGCATCTATAGAACTTGTATCTTTTACCTACTCTAGTTTATATATGTAGTTACGAGCGTCTTACCATCAAACTACAAACGGTAGTTTTGTCAAGTCTTTAATTCACTCAGAGTGATGTCTAGTTTTATGCACAAGCGTCAAAAATGCCGTAGATTTTTTCGATAATAATTATTGTTCCACAGGTATGGTTTTAAAAATTCATAGGCACATTTATTATACATGGTATTATGCTGTACACAAAATATTATACAGCTTTGCATTTTAGCAGAGAATATTGCATTAAATTAGACACATGTATACTTAATAAGAAATAATTTACTACACAGCAACACGGATAGCTCGCAAGTACCAAAGTGTTCATATTATAATCTCCGATCTTTGTCGGTTCTCATTGTATGATGGTCAATCCGAAAAACATGAGGATACACCCACAGAATTGCCAAGAGCTTCAATTTCGTCCTCAAATCCTCTCAGCAAACGCTTCATATCAGTTGTCTCAGATAATACGACTTTGTCAGCAACTACGGCAGCTCTCACTTTTCCGGAATAACTGAACAAAAATGTACCTAAGGCTGGAACAATTTGGAAAAGTTTAAGCTGATATAACGTTTTTAATAGCAATAAGTATTAATTGAAATTATCAAGCATATAGTAAACAAGTAATAACGCCCGACAAATGACAGGTAAAACAAATTTTTGAAAATTCGTATCCGATGGCTCAAAGTGGTCTCTTTAATGTTTAGACTTCCCATTTAGTATTTTAAGCGTCAAAACTCTTCCCAGAGTAATATCCATTTCTCTTAGCCGAAGGAATAGCCTTTTCTCTTAGCCAAAGTAATAGCCTTTTCTCTTAGCCAGAGTAATAGCCTTTTCTCCTATCCCGAGTAATAGCCATTTCTCCTATCCAGAGTAATAGCCTTTTCTCTTAATCAGAGTAATAGCCATTTCTCTTAGCCAGAGTAATAGCTATTTCTCTAGAGCGTGACTCGGACCATCACGCCACCGGATACGGATTTTATAAGGGGTTAGGATCATCTCTGTGTAGGGAGAAAACTCTTGAATATTTTTGTCAAATCTCAAAATATTATGTAATATTACAACTTTTACAACCTGTTTTTCCTTTGAATGGTCCAAAAGCAATTGCATCAGTCAGCTTGTCACCTGTGATAAATAAGTATTGATATCAATATAAAACTAGTCTTCCAAATTTGATTCGAGTAATAAAAATCTTCTATACAATGAAGCGTAATAATATATTTGCTATTTATTACACAAAATATGATACGTACCATGAAAGAGATAGACCTAAAGACAAGAGATAAATCCCAATTCCCAATATATCAGATTTATTACGTACAAGATTTATATAGCATGTAGCATATAACATAATAAATAACTGTTAAACTATTTTTTATTTTAAAAAATAATAATTGTCTCAAATAGTCAATCCACTTACATTTTCGGCTGGACCTGGTACATTGCTTAAGAGCATGGTGCTATTCAAATTACTCATGATGTGGTCGACTAGTGGGATAGGCAAACTACCCGAGAGTTGCATCATATGATAATTGAGTAAAATGTCTGGAGATCTGGACATGTTGCTCATATTTTTAAATGCAGATTTTAATCTTTCCCCTGGAGTCTTTAATCCAATTTCAAAAGGAACATGTGCGGATGTAAATCGATTTTGAAGTGAACTATCTGGATAAGGGACGATAAGGGCAACTGTAGCTGCAGCATGAATTGTCTGGGGAACTTGAAACTTTTTACTTTGAGCGAGCTTTTTCAAGGAACCGCCAAAAGATGAGACCAAAACAGCTGTGGTTGAAGATTTTGTTGCTGTTTTTATATCTCTCAAAGCTTTAAGGTCGATGGGTCGACTCCACCCGAGAAATTTTGGTCCAGTCATTGATTTCCCGTGAAAACAGTTGGATTCCGTAAGTAGAAGAGATTTGACAATGTATCGTGTACCCAGGACAGCGATTAAGATATATGCTAGGGATTTTAGGAAGATGGACTGATTCTTCAGTGGTTTCAATGGATCCACGGATAACTTTACTGGGTAATCTGCCATTCCATGTTGAAGGATAAGACCCGCACTGATTCCATCAAGAATGGAGTGGTGCATACGAAACAAAAGTGCATAATGTGGCAAGTCATTAGGATTATTATTGTTATCATTCTTATTCAAGTATTTAAATCGAGGCACAACTAAAATTTCCCATTGTGGACGGGAATCAGAAAGAAATTCATCGTAAACAGTTTGAATTTTTTCAAACACTGTGTTCTCAGTCACTTCCTCTTCCGCATTTTCACAACCAGGGAACAGGCGTACATGCTGTCGGATGTCAAAATGCTCACTCATGTCTTCCCAGCAATAATAACCGTATTTACGCGTCACTCTGTAGTTGAGACGAATGTACTCTTGTCTCTTTTTTACCAAGGTTTGTATACACGAACGAATTTTCTCAACATCACAATCTCCCTGCAAAACGTAGAGTGACGTGAAATTAGGTACAGTAAATGGAAATTCTGGAGCCCAAACCGCATCTATCCTGTGCAGATTTTTTTAGAATAATTTTATCAACCGTGCATGAATTTTGAAAAATCAAGAAAAATGAGAATTCATTTATTAAATAGTCATCAATTTTAATAATGTACTTACCCTTTAATTAGATGAAATTTAGAGCTGAGTAAAAACTTTGAAATTAGTCGTCTCACTAAAAAATTGAATAAGACGAGCGGCACTAATATTGGGGATAGAAGTAGAAAAGTTGTATTGCACACTAAAACCTCAATTGTAAATTTTAGTAATGACATTTTGGCACTAAGAATACACATGAAAAAGTTCCAAATCCCAATTAAAGTTCAATAACTTGTTCCTATTAACATTGATCCAGCTGTAAGTGTAGAGGATGTAGACTGGCTCTCAATTTTTTCATCGTAAACTAAATTACTTTTATTTTTTATTGTTTGGTATTGAATATAAAAACTTATTTCTAAATTAAACAAATTCAAATCCTTTGTGTACTCTCTCTCTCTCTCTCTCTGCACTCTCGTCAACATTCCACTCAAGTTATCATCAAGCAATGTGATGTTACTCGCTCAATTCCCATCCAACTGACTGATTATAGTTAAACTACAAGTATTTTTTTAAACTCCCATCAAAAATCCTAATGCTAAAACTATATGAGCAACAATAATGATGAATATCATGACTATGATGAGTTTGTAGTATCATATGCATCACAAGAGGAGTTATGAATTGCACTGTGTATACAATGGTACTTGTTATTAGGTAATATCTATCGTACGTCCTTCATGCCAGATAGGCCAATGTATTATGTATGCAAAAGACATAAAAATACATATATATGCATACTATTTTATATAAAATAGTAATGTGAAAACGGTTAAGTACAATTTAATTTTTCTCTGCTTCTCAAAGACAATTTTTCCCAGACAGGCAAAAGTTTTATATCTTACCTTTATTTACTCTTACCTTTTAGAAACACTATGGTCTTGAGACATGCATACACGTAACAAGTAAATACGTGTAAAAGCAAGAATGAAATGATAACAACAGGTTAATTCTTAATTCACAAATAAACTACATAATTTGTAACAATCCTGTCTATTAAAAATTATACAAGGGACAAATAAGTGTGTAAATACACACGTAAGTAATGCATATTATAATATATATTATGAAAAATGTAATCGATTACTCTGATTCTATGGGCCACTGTAATCATCACAATCTAGATTGTAGATTACAACACAACACTGAATAAACTATAACAGTTCTCTATCAGTCGTTTGATTTTCTCACATGTGCAAAGTACATACGAGCTAGAACGTAGTACACTGTTTAGTTAAACGGTATGTCGCTATAAATAAAACCAAACATCCACCCAATACAATAATCCCGTTAAGCCGTATGTTGCAGACCTAAAGGCTTTTGTCACACTAATTGTACAACTACATGCAATACATTTTTGGAATCCTTTTCCACTAAAGAAGAGATGTAGACATGTTTAAATCACCCTTGACCTATATTGACCCTACGTGTTATCTAAAAAAGTGACCAAAATTTTCGCTGCAGTCTGTTTTTGAATTTT
>JAQGBH010004668.1:0-16095 GCA_034698265.1 Sminthurinus aureus
ATCATCCACAATGACTAAGCATGGAGTAGACAAGACAGTATTTAAATCTTCAAGGTTGTTAGAAAATGTTATATTCGGATCACTTGATTCGAGATCATGAAATTTTGATTGATAATCGCAATAAATGTAATACACTTTATCGATGGGTGTGTCTATTAATTCTCTTCTACGCTTTATTAAATCCAGAATGAAATGTGTTTTACCACCCATTGTTGCCCCAACAACAACACATGTAAATGGATGAATTAAACGAAAGTCAATGAAATCCATGTCGTCAGATGTGAGTACAAAAGCATACTAAATGTAATTTTTATTTTACCAAGATTTTTATATAATTAAATTACAATTTATAATTTATACTTATGGATGACATATTGCTCTACATTTGTTTGATTGACAATTTTTCTTGTTTTCCTTACAATTTCTATATGTACATCTATAGTCCTGAGCAATTTCAGGGATTGAATTCAAAAATTGTTGTATTCTAAAATCATTCGTAAGTACAGAATGTGTAAAATTACTCAATATTGATTTATAGCTATATCCCAAGGCTCTATAGTAAAGATAAAATATACAATAAGATCCACAAATATAGGATCGTGCACTTTGAAGTGCAGAACAGTTCTCTAGTACAATATTTTTTACAGGTTTTTTAATATTTTTGTATTTTTTAATTGAATTACCATAACTATCAAAATATTCTGTATCTTCAGGTGACAACACAAACCAAGCGAGCCAATGTTCACCATCATTTTTTATTTCATCTGTATTCTGTATGATTGCGATCGGGTAGGTACGTTTGGCCATTTGAACATCTTCCCACATCGTATCGGCAGCATATATGTAAAAAGGAATAGAAATGTTATTTTTTTTAAATAAAAACAACATATAATCTGTAATCGTATCACTATTCATTTTATCTGTCTATAAAAACTTGTTTATTTGAATCAATTTCCAAAATTGCTTGATATTGACTATATACAATAACATTAATGTTTTCAGGAAGTGGATCCTTAAATCTTAATTGAATTCGAATTTGTCCAATTTTATTCACACTTAAAGTATTGTTTAGAACAGGAAGTACTTCAAAAGCTACTAAACAGTTTCCATTTGTATAGTTATCTCTGTTTATTCCATTTCCTTGATTGGGATCAGACGCAGTTTTTTGCAGTGTTTGAAGAGCGAGAAGAAAATCATCACTATCAAAATCGCATAGTATAGTTTCAAATTCAACACCTTCAATATTACCACTTACTTTGATTTCTGTAAATTTATAATGTTTGAAGTTTAGCCCACTAGATTTTAATGTTCCATTATAGGCTTCACTTGAAATGAAACCAATGACAATTAATTTCGGAATTCTTCCATTAAATACACTATTAGAAGTATTTGACACAATCCCTTTTGCAACTGTGTAGCTACACACATCTCTTTCACATACAGGATATTTTAGTGTTTTTCCACCTTGAAGCCATCTCTTGTGTTCATTTATTATAGAATTCAATACTTTTTTACGCCGAATATAAAGAACTGCACTGAGAATATCAAATTTGTAAGGACATCCATTCACACCCGTCTTTTTTACGGTGGCACTGTTGAGGCAAAACTGTGGAAGATTTCTACGTAGGTTGATACCAAGTTCTATATCAGACGGCAAATATCTATTTTGATTAAAAATTCCACTGTTCAGTTTTGTAATATTTACAAATGATTTGCTTTTCTTTGTTTTCTTGTATCTCATTAAAAACCCTGGATCACCAGTTCCGTCAACAGCAATTACGTAGTCGTCTGGAGTTTCATTACAATAATAAAATTCATCAAGTAATTGATCTTCCTTTTGAAGTGGAGAAGAAGATAAATGTTTATAAATAAAGGATATGAAAGCGTAAAAATTTGCAGAATCATAAATAACTTTTTTATTTAGATACACCATCAAATTAGAGAACATGGTATATGCAAATAAAGTTTCTGGTGCAACAATATCAGCTTCTTCGCACACTGTTCCATCTTGTTGAACAATTCTGCACTTTGTATATAGAAAACTGTCGTTCAAGTCAAGATATCCTGACCCATCACCGTTCACTTTGAACTCTACTGGATTATTGTTATCTTTGAGTGATGTTTCAGGATAAACTTGCATATAATCACCACTAAACAAGGTTGAAACATCCGTTGGTGGAATACTACACAGGTCTAGTTCTGATCTCATAGACCTGACACTACATTCATAATATGTTGTTGGCTCTTCGTAAACTGAAGAATCCATAACACTTATTTCCTCTTACGTCGTCTTTTACACTTTGCTGAGCTTTTTACACCGACGACGCGATGTAGTTTGACGCTTTTTACTACCACCAGCCTGTAATTTTCTCCGGCGCTTCCCTGCTCCAGTTTGAACTGTTGTCTTGCGAATAGTTGCTCGTCGACTACCTCGATTTTTTGCAGTTGTTGAAGCACCACCCCCCGCTTGCCTCCTCTTCCTAGATTTTGTTTGTCTCAATGATCCTTCACTCTTCTTTATTGGAATAAGATAAGGGTCTCCCCCTGGATTAAGTCCTTGACCCCCTCCCTTTTGTCCGCCAATCTTTGGCATGACTTCTAGAGTACACTTTTGATCGTCGCAAATTACTTGCCGCATTAAAAACTAATTTAAAATTCAAATCTTGGTTTCAAGTGTAGCTCTACCGTGACTGGATTATCACCAAAATCCAAAAGCTGACCATAATCATCAACCAAAGTCACCCGGAGCTGCTGAATATGTTCACTCCTCAAAGGCATGTACAAAACTGGGTAGAAAACTTGACGAGTTTCCTGTAAATAGTCATTACTAAGATTAAGTTCGCGAATAACTGGATATGATTGGTTATTAAAGAACTGATTTTTTACAATGTCACACAAAACTAAAATTCGAGTTGCAGGTCCTCTTACAGTTGGCAATATGTTGTCTTCACCTTTTTCTATGTATTGTTCTTCTTGTTCTAGATTTTCTTCCTCTCGTGCAATTTTTTCACCAATAATTAATGTTGTTTTGTCTTTAAATACTTGATTTACATCTGTTTTAAAATACGAACTTACGACGGTTGGTAAAATAACACCGATGTCTTCCCGTGACATTTTACTCGTTATTAAATCTTGATGAATGTTAAATACAATTTTGACATCTGGGTATATATAACTTTGCAAGGCTTCATTGATCTCTTTAATTACACTCTGTGGATTCAGGGAAGATGGTTCATTCATTGGGATTCGATATATATGTCTAACACCAAAACGAAAAAATAAAGCTTCTTTGTCATTAATTTTATTAAATAAATCATGGGACATATCAAAGTTTGATTCATGTTTTCCAGAATAAAATGTATCTTTCAAAAATCCTAGCATATTTGCAATTTTGCTGGGTATAACAACGTACTCGTTAGTTGCTCCGAGTAGTTCAAATCCTATTTTTTTATCGGACCCAAAAATAAATTTAAAAGGAATGTCAGAGTCTTCAAATTTTTTATTGAGACTTGAAAAAAATACTCGAAAGTCGGTTTCATCTTTTTCGTTATTGCGTCTTTTGTAAACGACTTTTGGAAAAATTTGTGTAATTGTTATTAAGTTTTCATCATTTTGATATTGCTCAGTATGTAAGCTAAGGTCTTTGTCAGATACAATTTTGTCAAGATTTTCCTGTGTAAATAGCTCATATGAATCCCAATCACCAGGAGTAAACCAATTTTGTGTAAAACCTAATACAGTTGATAAAGCATAAGGGAAGTATACATATGTTTCGTTTGACGCCAGGGGCTTCACGTCATAATGCAACGTAACAAATAAACTTTTTATATCGTCTTGTAAATTGGATTCATTTAGATCATTTTGTTCAATTACACCTGCGGATAATGTAACTGGCAGATCATTGTTTTTCATAACCTGGTTAAAGTCAGGAAAGAACTGAAATATATTTGAATGAGTTTTCTTGTATAATATTTTTCTTATAATTGGGGGTTTCAGATTAGGAAAAAGTTTTGAATTAGATCTTTTTACTTTTTTTGCAGTGGGTTCTTGCCTAACTAAATTATTTGCAAGAATTGGGTTTAGTGGTTTGTATCTTAAACTAACTAATCCTATATTATACAAATCTTTTGGCACATATAATGGTTCTTGAAAATTGCAAACTAACTCAGTAGTTTGTGCTGAATAATTATTAAAATTTGTGGTACTTGTAAGAACGATATATTTACTTCCTGTCACTCTATGTTGAACTTTACTTATAGAATCATTCTCATGATGATGATGGAACTGCATCTTCGATGAGTTGTAGCTCGTTATTGTAGAATGATTTTAATACTCCTTGACCGTTCAAGTCTTTAATTTTATATGTAATTGGATGAGTATTCAGTTTTTCAGCGACAATAAATTTCTCACTACTCCAATTGGACGTGTATCCTAAGTGAGATGTAAATCAAGAATGATTAATTTTTCTAAGATTTAAAACGTTTTATTAGAAGATAACTTTTTTTAAAAAAAATACATTGATTGCAGAACATTTAACTCACCTTTCGCGAAAATTGGCTTTGTTGCTGAAATCCGTACCACATTTCCAGGTTTGAACTTTGCAACTTCCATGGTCTGGTTGTTTATTATGTCTTTGTACATGATATTCCAAATTTCGTTTTCATTTTCTTTTGTCACCAGAGCTGGTTTTGTTTTTATTGTAGTATGGTATGTATGATTGTAGGCATTTGCAAAACTTTGAAGCACATTTATGATTTTATTCGTCTTCCTTTCAGTTCGATACCGTTCAAGTTTACTCCACAGCGTCCTAATTACTCTTTCTGAAAAACTACTCTTAATGTGGCTATTGATATGGTATAAACGAATGCCATTTTTACTTAGAAAATCTTGGAATTTTGATGATACAAATTCTTTACCTCTGTCTGAATAAATGAACTTTGGCTTTGCTTTAGCTTCTTTGAAAATACTAGTGAATGCTTTGATCATGGAATCAGCATTCTTGTTTTTTATGGCCCTCACATATAACTTTTTACTAAACGCATCAATACAAATCAAAACAAAAGTATAATTATTATTATATTTTTTGATAGTAGAAATATCCTTCAAGTCACAACTAAATACCTCGTTAATAAAATGAACAAGTATTCTACGCCGTTTAAACTTCCTCCTTACATCTTTATGCAAACTATATGATTCTAACTTTCTAAGCTCTTTTGCGATTGCTTTTATATCTGTCCACTTTTTTCGATTTTTGATAAATCCAGAGAGACCCGAATAAGCTCCACTAAATGTCTGGTTAAGATAAGCGCGCTTTACGCCAGCAGTTGATTCAGATGTAGATGCTACCATTTTAGATGATTTATGCATACTAACATTTTGTAAAATAGAAATCATGTATTTATGCAAAACAATGAAATAAACAAGACATCATAAACTCAAGTTTTTTTTTTGGAAATTTACAAACGCCAATGGGGGATTTTTTTTTATTGCTCGCCTAAAGTTATGTATGTATAGTTATTTTTTTTGTATTTTTTATATATAAAATATATGTTAAAGTATGTTGTACAGTTCATAATATTTACAACAACGACACATAATTATTGTAGAATACTTTCTAGGCATAGTGATTGTAAACTTGAAATATGTGCTTTAGAATAATGGGGATAATTCATTGCAGTACTATGTGCAATCAAATTTCTACAGGACACAAGGTGTAATTTAGCATCCTTATCAACATAAAAAGTTCTACTTTCGTAACTTATGAGAGGTTTCATATTATTATATATATACATCATAGTATATTGTGGATTACTAAGTATACTGTATTCTAAATTTAAAAAAAAATATACAATTGAATTACCATTTTTGCGGTATTCTACCTTCCTAAACACATCAACATTACAAAACGGAGAACTTTGCTCCTCATTACTAAATTCATTAGAAGGACTTAAATCCTCACGCGTAGCTAAATATTTTTCAAACTCGAATACTTGTTTTATATTTTTAAGACACAAAAAGGCAACGTATTCATAAGGTATAGTAGGATAGATACAATAATTGATTATTCCTTTAAAACAAAAATTTCCCAAAACATTAAGAATATGATATTTAAAAGTTTCTCGTGGACCATTTTCTAGAAAATTTACATGTTTAAACATTACTAATATTTGTAAAGTTTGTATTCTTTCATTATTATTAACAACACAATCAGCTACATCATCATGCTTTGCACAAAAGTAATCTTTAGTTTTGTAGTATATCTTTTTATTTTTTTGTAGGATTCTTTTTTTAATTTTATTTCTTCCCACCATTTTCAGTCTGTGTATGTTTAGAAGTGTGGGAACAATCCCAACTAATAAGCACTTTTCTTGGAGGACCGGACAAAATACTGTTAAGTAAAAAGTAAAAAAAACACAAATATTTTAAAGCTTTAAAAATTATTTTTCATCCGGTATTGATTATTTTTTTGCTTAAATTCTAAGAATTTATTATTAAATTTCGCGTAATTACGTACTTACTCTTTATCCAAAGACCTTTTAATTGCTGTTTCAAGTTGTGGAATCATTGATGGTGGGATATTTGAAGTACTTGGGAAAATAAGTCTTCCGTCTTTTAAAGTTGCATGTGATGGAGCATATTTTATTCCAGTAGCTGGATCAATTGTAAGGCAATCAGTAGAAGCATTGGGTGGAGAAGATTCCCCAGATTTTGGGGTTGGATTTCCAGTTCCTGTAGAATTAGCTGATCCTGGAGTAGAATCAGATTCGGCAGATTTTGGGGTTCGATTTCCAGCTCCGGTAGAATTAGCTGATCCTGGAGTACTTGCTCCAGGAGCAAAAGAATTAGATAAAATTGGAGCAGTCGGATCTGTAGGTTCACTTACACTTTGTTTTTTCTTGTTTTCTTCGAAGCGCAAATAACACTTGTAGAATGTATCGCACTCACTTTGTATGTCAAAACCATTGTCAAAAAAACTAATGAAAAGTTCAGGTGCTCTTTCAATAACAAACTTCATTGATGGTGAGAGTTGTAGTAGTGAAGTTGTTAGCTTGATCCAATCTTGAATGGATGCTTTCTGGGTATAAGGATTGAACTTATATGATGGGAGTCGGGAACAACGCAAACCAAAAATCAAATTGGCTAGATTAACTTGTGTAAAAGAAGGTACATAAACCCAATCCGAACTGACGTGCTCAATCAACTCGCTGCAAATCTCTTCTACAGTGTCCGAATCTTTACAAAGATTCATCACATCACGAATTTTGTCCTTTATTTTCAAAACAGAGGGTTCAGCTTTTGGACGTAAACGGAAAAGTTTATCAAGTTGGGGTGTCAATGCTGAGGATACAGAAGGAAAAGGGTTATTGATTTGTCTGCTCATGGTTACAGTTTTCTGGACAGGAAGACAGTTGATATATTTCAGACACTTGTAGAGGAGAGTAGTTAATATTTTTTCAAGACACATTCGGAGAACAGTAGTTGGGATGAGTTTTCTGGTGAGACTGATAATTTGTTGGTAAGTTTGTCTTGATTTTATACCAGAAAATCAGAGTTGAGGGGGCTTAAAAGACCTTCCACCTTCTTTTATCCCACCATTTATGTACAACAAATAGAATTTCTTTTGTTGCAATAGAACGATGAAGAAATTTACCCTATAATAATCCATGTAAAGAGAATGATCAGGGACCAAATATTGATTGGCCTGAAGTGGTAAAATGGGATAGAAAGTTAATTCTCGAGAATGTCCATAATTTTTGGGTACATAATATAGCTCATGAGTTTCAAATTTAGATTTATAGGAACGTAGTATAGCAAGGTGACGTTTCACACGTATTATTGAATTTATTCTATAACCTATATCATAATCATAGTCATGCTTTGCACAAACCTTGACACTTTCACCACCCGGATTCACTGGATCGAGTTCAAATAGTCTATGACGTTCTTGCAAACGTTTTGGGATAAATATTGTATACTCTAGTTTAAGATTATCTACTGGATTTATTTTATTATGTTGTTTATAGTCAGATTCGTCTATACCAAAGTTAAAGTACATGTTTAAATTATCTTCACTAAAAGAAACTTGTAAAAGATCAGTCACACTACGATAAATGCTATTGTCATTCATTTTAACATAGAGTTACACTTGCTTGTTTTTTTTGGTTTTTATTTCCCACAAGTAATTGAGTTTTTTATGTTGTAAATGAAGAAGTAATCTTAATACAGATCTATAATTCATATGAATGTATGCACTACCATCAAAAGGTCTGCTACCTTTTGGGAGTATTACAATTTTACGCCAAGAAGTATTAAGGGATAAAAAACAGTCGTGCGTTTTGTGAACGTGACGAAATTCGCGCAAAATAGCAATATCTTTCCCGATATCAATGAATGTATCTTCTGTAAATTCTACATATGAAGTACCTGCTGGAACATCAGCATTTATAATGTATGAGTTATCAGTTTTATTTTCTGCATCATGAAACCCATTCCATGAGCTCATTTGAAGCAATGTTTTTAATCTTAGTTTGTTTTCAGTTTTTAGAGCTTCAATTCGATTAGTTTTATAATAATTAATATATGTTTTGTCTTCCAACTCAAAGCTAAAGTAGATGGGAGAATTCGATGCATTGAATTGAAGAAAACCTTGTAAATCAGTTAAAGTTGAATAATCAATTTCATGAAAAAGAATTTCACCCATTATTTATTAGTCACTGTCACTGTCACTACCACTATCAGTGTCGTAATGTAAAGCAATAAAATGATTTTTTACGAATTCACAAAGTTCACGGATAGTAGTCGCATCCTTGAGCTTATCTCCTTGTTTATCAAACCGAGCACGCACATAACACTGTATGAAATACGGTGGTATACTTTGCGGTAAATATTAAAATACAAATCTTTTTGAGGGTAGATCTGATCAAGAAAAAATGCGTTATGTTTTTTAATGTGTCGTAGAGGATTTTTTTCTTTATTGGCACAATTTCTGCAACGGAAATTTGATGATGATATTTTAGACTTTATAAGAAGATTTAGTACACCACGCCCTCTTTCTGGATGACAGTCACAACAAAAGGAAACTTTTTGCGGACAAGCGCCAACTATGCTTCCTTTGCATGTATAATGTAAATGATCTTCACCCGGAGGTTTCATTTCTATTTTTTACTTTCATTTCATTCTTTTGTTCAAGGTCAAACAAACCGATATAGTTTTTAGATAGTTACAATTAATTTTTGTTGAATTATTTTCGTTTGAACCACAACTTTTGTTTCGAAGTAGTTTTAAGAAAACTCACATGAAATCAACTTTTTAACCTGAAGTTAAACACCGGAAAAAAATTTGACACCAACCAGAAAACACTTGACTGATTTTGAACTTAAAAAACTTTCGTTGTAAAAAAACTTTTGAAGGCGTAAGTAAAAATACTTGAGATATAAACTGCACTTAGAAATATTAAAATAATGAATTAGGTATAGACACCACACAAAACTGGTTATGTGAAGAGCACGACAGCCGAACAAGAAATGAGCTGATGCAAGAGACACTTAGTTTGAAGAAGGATCGGTTTCACCCCACTGAGACTTAAAACCCCTTAGTCAGTAGTTGTTCTTAGAACCCAGGTACAGGAAAACGCTCGTATACTAGATTTTGAGGCGGAGGTTTGTGACGTCCGCTGGAGCTGATTTCAAAACAAAAAAGATTCCCTTGCAAATGCGTACAAAAACTTGTTATACGAATGTGTACTATTCATTTCTTTAACAATCTCCAGGTGACGTCACAAGACATTCAAACACCGCCTCATAATATTCTTTGGATTTTTTCCCTACCTCCCTAAAATCACCCTTTGCCGAGCTAACAATACAAGTAACCTTCAAACAACTAAGGTTTAGGTACATTTGACGAGGACAACTTTGAGTATAAAAACGACGTAAACTTTCAGAATATTCATCATTGTGCTCTTCATCCGTGTACCCAAGAAAATCCTGAAACTACAAAAATCTTCTACTTAAAAATTGTGATTTGTGTTGTGCTCTATAAAAATAAAAATTGTGATTTGTGTTGTGCTCTATAAAAATAAAAATTGTGATTTGTGTTGTGCTCTATAAAAAGTTTGTGTACGTGGTAAAGTATGGATAAAAAAGACAGCAAAAGTAAGTTTTTATCTAATAAAAACTACATGTTTTTCATTTTTTTCACACAAGTTTTGTTGTATTTTTGACCCAGTGAGAGAATATATAAAACAATTTAATGTTTTTATTTTTTCCTGTTTTTTAGGATCAATGGACGTCCAATCCACAATGAAGACTAACAAAGTTCAGACCTTAATGAAGTCGATTAAAAGTCGGCAAGGATCTGCCAAATTAATTCCAGAAAAAGTTCGAGGTGGATCATCAAACCGGAATAAGAAATCTATCCGCCGCCAGGAATCTGATGATGATGAGGATCCAATTAATTGGTGCTTCTTTGAAAAGGATTCTGCTGAAAGTGTAAGACTTAAAATCAACTTAAATATTATTAAAAATATTAAAAGAATTCCAATAAAATGTTGAATGTTGTTATAATTCACTAAAATAACTTATTAATGTATTTTTTTCTTGTTTTCTTTGTTGTATTTTCCCAACAGATTGGAGATATTCGCATCCTGAAAAAATTTGATACAGAAGCAGGTATCTACATGTATCACTTGGGTCGTGAGAACTTTTCAGGCGAGTATGCACATACAAGAATTAAATTTTCTCAATTTCAGAGCATGTCGCTAATTGAATTCATGAGTAAAATTTGGTCCGAAATTGAAATGACCAAAGTGGATGATCTTTTACCATTTTTTAAGGATCCTAAAAGAGCCCAGGATGCTATGGAACCTGAAAAACGCCTGGACTTTTGGAAAAAACCAGACCTGACCATGGGGTCGTTAAGAATTCGAGTAACAAGATGCTGGAATACTGGATCTTACCAGTTAAATTTAAACCACGCAAGCTCAGGCATGCAATTAAAATCCTGGCCAAATTGGCCGGGAAATGTTTTGCGTATTCGTGGAATACACATTAAATTATTACTTGATTATTTGATTGCAAAGAATCAGGAATATATTGAACCGGAAACCGAGCCTGAACAACCCGAGGATTTTCCAGATGAAAAAGTGGATGATGTCAATCAAGATGCTGATGATGAAGGTGACGAGGAGGAAGAAATTCCTAGTTCTCAACCAATGTAAATTACTTTACTTTTTAAAAAAATATTTGATACTTTTAAAAAAAACATTGATACTTTGTAAAAAAATCTTTGATACTTTTTAAAAAAATATTTGATACTTTTTTTAGTTAAAGATTTTATGATTTTTGAGTTTTTTTTTTGGTTTTTCTTTAAAAAACATTATACAGTATAACGTTAAGTTTAAAATTGTAAAATATAAACAAATATAAAAAATAATTTACATATTTATTTAAAAATAATTTATATTACAATTTTTGTTTTTGTTGTTTGCTTCTTTTTTTTGGAATATTTTTAGATGAATACTTATACAATTATTGCACGAATACAGCAAAAATACACTAAATTAATCAACTAAATCATTATAAATTATAAGTTATAATCTTTAAGTAAGGTATTCTATGTTTCTGCATATATATATATATATATATACCAATATCAAGAAAAAAATTTAACTTATTCGTTGGATGAAGTGTTCAGCAAAAAAAATACTGTATAAATTACATCATTAAGTTCGCAGAAAAATAGTTAAATGTATATTTATGATTATGTATGATTATCAAATTAAAAAAATGGGGAAAAAGATGTTTTTGTAATACATTATTTTACATTATTCAAGACTTGTAGGCTTAAAATTCAAATCATTTCATCTTCTGAATTGTCAGGTGTAATATCATCATAAACAGATTTTCCCACAGTATCGAAATCATTTTGTTTGGAAACTTCTTGTGATGTAATTTCTGGATTCTCTCGTCTTCGTTTTGTAGCATTAGCATCTAAATTTTTAAAAAACAAATCAATTACATATTAATTAAATTCAACTGAAATTTAAATAGTGCCAAGTGTTGTATTTTTATATGATTAACCTCGTAAAATGTAGGTCAAATAAATATCATTGTTCCATAGAATCTTTACCTCTTGATGCTTTAGTTTTGACACTGGATTTGCCAGCTTTGCCTCGCCCTCGTCTGTGAACTCCATCTTTGTTTTGGGAGCTGGATAAAATCGTCAATGAGGGGCGCGATGATGATGGTTGGGGTACGATGAAACTAAATTCAAAATGAAAAACAAAAACAAATGATTGCGCAATTAAAATTTTACAATTACTTATAAAAAATGTTCAAAACGATCCCGTCATATTATATAAAAGTAACCTTTCTGATAAGACATCAATCGATTTTTGCAACAGCGTTATCCGTTTTGAGGAAGATTCATGACGAATTGCCAACTGTTTCCCGATATTGACAATAGCAGTGAGATATTCTTCTGACTCTAATCGCTCCTGACAAAGAACACTTTTTAGATAGGGTAAACAATGCTTTTGCACAATATTAGCTTTAATAATTTTCAAGGTTGATGGATCTAAAAACATCAAATCAGTACAAAATGTGTATGCTTTATCAATTTTGCATTTAAAACATTCAAAAGTCATTTGGAATTTATCAATCTTATTTCCGTCTTCAATATATGGTTTACTTTTACTTATAAACTGTTTCTGTGTTTCATTCAACCAACAAGCTAAATGAGCATTGTGACCGCATCCTGTGCGGACCTCGTAATTTTCTTCACATTGAATATATTTATTATAAAAATCCAGCTCATGAAATATGTGCCGAATTTCAGATTTCTGTATTCTCTTTCCTTCACGGACAGTCACAGCTGCCCGCTCGAAAGGTGCAGGTGGCGGGCGATATTGTTCATGATTACACACACAACATAAAAGTACTGGCACTTGGCGACTTAATGTATACTGCATGTTGTATAGTTTATAAATTGTAAAGTATATGCACAGTCAAAGTAAATACCAAACACAATCAACAAAAAATAGGTACACAAAAACCTATAAATTTATTTATTTGAAGTTGATAACTGGCTTTTAATCATATTATTGTATAAAATACGACAGGGGTTTTTATTCGCATTTTTAATGTCATAGTACATGAGAAACTTACAGTACATACAGCGATCATGACTGTTCCAACGGTTAAATGTTTGTACGTAAGCCTAGCAAAGTATAAAATCTTTCAAATGTGTAACAGAAAAAATAATACCATGATCAATCTTTCAAAACTTTCAAATTCTTTCACGTATGTATCAACATGTGCTTTCATCACGCATGCGCGAGCTTTACATGCTGGTGCATAGTTGAAAGAATTTGAAAGATTGATCATGGCATTATTTTTCTTTTACACCTTGAACGATTTTATACTTTGCTAGGCATTGTACAAACATTTAACCGTTGGAACAGTCATGATCGCTGTATGTACTGTAAGTTTCTCATGTACTACGACATTAAAAATTCCTACAAAAAATCCCTATGGTACTGCATCACTTTTTAAATTCTAAATATCGTGGGTGATGTTTTCAAAAGAGTCAAAGTTTCGAATGCCTAAATACAAAACGAGCAAATCGATCAAAGTTGCGTTTGATTATTTTTGCATTTCGGGCATAGACATAATTGTTCGTTTTTTCAATTCACAATATGGTCATTTTTTTGTCGCTTCCTTTCACTGCAAACAGACCAATTTAAACATGAGAAAATTGGTCAAAAGTATCTGTTTCTACATTAGTTGGATACTTTGGAACAAAAGAAACATGTGGATGATATTTTTTATAAAATTTTATAAAAATGCAATATTTTATTTTTGATTTTGAAAATCACCTTCCTTAAAATCACCCCCTTCTTAACTCCTTAAATACTTTTGCCTATGCTTACAAAGTCAATAAATCTATTTAAATGGGAATGATTTGGAAAATCAAAAATCAAATATTGTGAATTGAAAACGAACAAGTATGTCTATGACCTCAATGCAAAATAAGCAAAAGTAACTTTCCCTGTTTTGTATTTAGGCATTCGAAACTTGAACTCTTTTGAAAAGATCGCTCACGATATACACTTCAAAACTTGAACACAAACTTAACAATCACGTATGCCTAATTCACAATTCACACACAAATGCACATTCACAATTCACAAACACATATGCTCCTTCACAAATCACAATCATATTTTCAAAATTTTCATAAAAAAGTACAAGCGTAAAATTAGTAGCAGAAAAATGTACGGGAACAATGTGATCCTAAATGATTGACAATAATCAACCTGATGCATTTATCTTCATATCTCCGTGTTACACAAAAAGACTTTTCGTTCCATGATTTTTAAAGTTTCACATTTTTTTTGGTCAAATCATACAGCATACAGAAATAGAAAAAAAATCATGCTACGAAGTGTCCTTTTGTGTAACACGAAGATAATGAAGATAAATGCATCAGGTTGATTATTGTCAATCATTTAGGATCACATTGTTCCCCTACATTTTTTCTGCTGCTAATTTTACGCTTGTCCAGAATTCAATTTTTTTCCTCACATTTCACAACACCGAAGAAAATCTAATTTATATTATAATTTCTCTACACAGAAAACCGTTTTGAAGAAATCCACCGTTAATTTTTAATTTGAGCTCATAAAGAAAACCTTGTAAATACGAGGAATGGATTTTTCACGATTTCTACACCCCAAATTAGGTAAATAATGGGAAAATGCATGCAAGTGTATACGAATCCTCAACTCTGTCATCTTTAAAGCTTAAAGCTGATTTCCCCAATCGATTACACATAATTTTCATTGAGTACGAATGACAACGGACATTTGACAATCAACAATCGATAAAAACACATTCCTTTTATGGGGAAATTAAAATACAGCCAGCTGTCAAAAATCGGAGGATTCTCATACATTTGCCTAAATTGTCTCATTCTTTACCTAACTTTTGGTGTGTATCATGAAGATCCGTTCAACTGTCTGGACTCAAAAGTGTATTTACGAATTTTCTGTCTGAGCCTAAACAAAAAAAATTAATGACGGATACTTTAGCTTCAATAAAAAAAGTGCAGTTGAATAAAGTTCCCAGGTAAAAACACGAGACACACAGACACACACAAATACACAACAGAAAGTGAAACCAAAACTGACTTTTTCTTGATTAAAAATAAAATCCATACTTTAACTGAAATTTGTCACTTATTTCACAATTAAAAATTGATTATATAAATGCACTAAAACAAATTCCGAAACGTAAATATTAAAAAAATAGATCAATTTTCAGAACTGTGGAATAATGTGAGGATCTGTAAATGATGAAAATGAGCTGGGATGTTTCTTATTCCGTTTTTAAATTTTAAATGGCTACGCAATTTGAGCAGGATCCACAAGAAAAGTAGTGCATCTATTTAACTCTCATACAATACAAAAATGTACATATTGCCGTCAAAAGAAAACCGATGCAATTTTGACTATTTTTGTAAAAAGGTGTGAATTTAGAAAGTGTTGAAAAACCATGAATCGATTCTCAAATTTCCGTTTAAAAGCTAAATAAAAACCATTTTGACAGGTGGACATGGAATTTCCATTATAAACTCCAGTCTAGATTCTAGACTTCAGGTCTAAATTCTATAGAAATTCAGTCTAGACTCTAGACAAAAGGTTCAATTTTAAGTGAAGGATTTCACACATTTTACATTCTACGACGAGAGAGAACTAGAGAGACAAGGAAATAGAGAGACAAGAACAAAATGAAATACATATTATAAAAGCAGGTGCTCCAATTAAAATTAGAAATAATCCAAGTTTTTAAAAATGTACATGGAACATGATTTGGAGTAATAAATCTACGTAGTTTGGTTTTATTGTAAAAAAAACTAAACATTCTTGTTTAGTTAAAGTTTCAAATTCATTTCATACTTCAAACAAAACACAATTAATATAATAAACATGGGTACAGGAGTACCTACAGAGGGAGCGAGCTAGACGAAATGAGAGGTTATAATATTATATTGAAGTAATTGACTTCTAAAAATATTATAATTTGTGGAAGAAACTTA
>JAQGBH010004669.1:0-16094 GCA_034698265.1 Sminthurinus aureus
ATTTCATGTGACAGCACGTAAAACGTATGGTATTCGTACTGTTGGGGCATGACTACGGTATCTTTTCTCTCTGTGTGTGGTGTAGGAAAAAACTGCACTGTTGATTTTTTGCTCACCTTATGTACATAATAGATAATAGATACCTTTGTTGGTAATGTACACTGTGGATTGTGGATTGTATACTGTACACTCGTAATGACGACTTAAAGTTTGCAGCTTGCGGTGTCTGTCCGCATAATTCAAAACCAATAAAACACGAACAAAATTGGTCGTGTAAAGTTCCACGCGTAATGCTGATATAAACAAAAAAAAAGGCTAAATATTTAGACGAGAAAGAAAAAGAGGTAGAGAGGAGTAGAACTGTAAAAAAATTATGTACAAGGCTGGCGGTTACTGACTGTCGCTATACTTGACTACTTGACTACTTGGCCATTTCATAATCCCAGTAGTAAATAGTAAAAGGTAAAAGTGAGTAAATGTCGTCTAATTCAACCGTTGTAAATATAAACAAAGGCAATGAAAAAACTCGCGTCGTTTTCGTATGATCTCACATCTGTATGTAGTATGTACATTGTATACATAATGCACAATGCACAGATTTGTGCTCAACTAACTTCTTACATCTTACATATCATGCAGAAATTATTACAAAGCATGAGGAAACCTAGAAAACAGGATTAACCGCTATTACTTAGCAATAATAAACCATTTTAATAGAGGCGAGAGAATGCACATGAAACTGGTTCACTAAAAATAATAATAATAATAATAATAACAGATAACTGACACTCACCACCACTTCGTCATCGTCGTCATCATCGTCAACGTCAACGTCTTCTCCCTCCTCTGACAGAATAAGTAAATGTAAACAAAAAATAAAAACAAAAACAAACAGGTACACCAGGAATAAGGGAAACTGAGAGTGAATGAATGAACACAAGAGTTTCGTAATGTGAGTCACTAGATGCTAAATGCTAGATGCAACAGCATTTAAATATTGTGAATGGTGATTCTAAATACAAAACAGCTAAACAACTAAACACCCTCTGATACCTGATACACGTGTACAAATTTGAGTGACAGACGACTAAAGATACTAAATATACATACATGTGTACGTATTACGTATGCTTTACTCTTTTTGCTGCGAATATTCACAAATATGCTGACATAATTGCTACATGCAAGACTTCCAGTATACAAAAGCCTCATTTCCTTACTATTACCGTTGTGAGCTGTAATCAAATTTACGTAAGACACGTCACACACAGCTACGCATTGCTCTGCACATAAATAAACTGTCCTTTCAAATTATTTAGAGTACAAGATGTAAATTTTTAGGAAGCCAAACTCCTTCATAACTGTTGATTAGAAATCAGAATGTTTCTAGTTTGTAATTTGTAGTTCCTTTCACGCTTATTAACTGGCAAATGGTATCTTGCGGAAATTTTCAGTATAGTTTAAGATTTTATAGTATCTCAGACTTGGGACATAGAAATGGAAGTTTTTGATAGTACGGGATGGTTCCTCCACCTGTCTCCACTATATTTGTGCTGTAATATTAGTCGTTATTCATTATGTAAAATTAACAGGGAACACCAGTCTAGTTAAATTGGAAAGCACATGCTTATTATTATTTTTCATCTTTTTCCATCCATTTTCTCCATCACAACTCGAGATTGTCAACGAGTTGAAACTTCTGTTAAAAGTTGTGAGACAAAGCTCAAAATTTCAAAGATTTATTTTGATTTTTCTCGCATCTTTAAGTTTATGTTTCGCTCTTCTTGTCATACGCCCAATTGAACATAAAACCTGCTTTTAAATATCAGCTCAATACACATCTAGAAGATTGTGTACAAAACTAAAAAAAGTAGAAAATAGAACCATGCTTACCTTTTCTTCCGTTGCTATTGCCAGTTGTCAGTTGTGCCCACGGGAACAAATTACATGCATTTAAAGTGCAACATTTTTGTTTCATCAAGAATCAAGAATCCAGATGCTTATCGGTTTTGATTCAGTATTCAGTAATGAGTGTGCTGCCTGTACCTTTTATATTGTTGATTGTATCCTTGTATTCATCTGTATCCGTAGACTTGCAGTAGGTAGATAAATACTTGGAAATTTTATGATTTTAGGATTTTTACTCCGTTATTTTCCATGTTCCTAATATGGTGACAAATGCCAATATGGCTGTCATATGTTTTGTGTTGTGTTGTGTCGTGTAGAGTTTCATACAAATACACATGTGGCTATCTGTGTTACAAAATCCAAAAGTGATTTTCAGCATGCAGAACAGAACACAACTCATGTTTTACAACTTAATTAAAAATTTAGTGATATATGAAATATGCAATATGCAATACGTAATGGTGAATAAGTTTATAATTTATAATGTTTATGCTGTGATTAACACGCGACTGGTTACTTGTTATATTTACGCTCATTTTCCTTTAGTCACCGTGCGGACATTTATTTTCACGTTCTCTATTATCTAACATGATTAACATGCTCTCGGTAACATGTTTTAGTGTTATCACATCGCTAATTACTAAAAAAATCTTGTTATAAAATTTTCACCGCAGACTCAAGATTCAAACATGCTTAAGAAACAGTTGCAATGTGCACACTGCACACGCATATGATTCACTAAACACGTAGATAGTAGATAGACGAAAGACGCAAGTTTTCTTATTATTAAAACTTGCCGACAAACTGCTTTCTCTTTCTACTTGTAACTTGTACATGACTACATTTTTGCCTCTTTACTGTTTACCTATATTTTGAAAGTGCAAGTTTGTTGCATGTACATACACACATGCAATGTGTTGATATCAATTCCTGTTATTTATTAGATAATCACTTTGCAGCTTTAATAAATGACTGTGTAAAAATCGTTGCTGTTCAGGAAAAATTGTCGTGTTGGAATTATATCAAAGCTTATTAAATTTTGGGCTCTTTTTAAATGAAAAAATCCATCAAAAGAAAATAAAACAAACTAAAATAACGTTTTCATTTCATACGTACTGTTTGGTACACTTTTGCGGATACATTATACATTAGACTCCAATTCATGACACAGTTGCATACAAACCTCCTTGCTTTTGTTCCGATGAATTTAGAATTTGGAATTTAGAATCTATGTAGGTAGTGGTTAAATTCAGCTTTTAGCATGGGAAAATGGGAAATCTTCAAGTTAAAATATATTTTCTATAATTGTGAATTACACAGTATGCACTGCACACTAAACCCTGTAAAATAACTCATAGGCAACTATACTACTAACAAACTTTTTTATTTAAGGCTTGCCGAGGGAAATTTTTCTCAAGACTCAAAAGACTCAAGACGGATTCAAGCTTTGACGTTGGAAGTTGGAATAGTTCACATTTGAGCAGCTACTAGCAGCTATCATCTACATATTATATATTATTTGTATGTTATATGTTATATGATGTGCACAAGATTTGCATGGTATTGAGATTTGATACTGACATTGGACATTATAAATTACGTTAGGTACATTTAACATTTAATTCATTTAGAATAAATAATTTTGTCTGTTTTGTATCATTTAAAATTACGTAGCCTCTCTCATTTCTTGAATCTTGAACAATTCCTTGAGTTTTAATTTTCCATTCTTTAAAATTTGAAATTTGATGGTTGAAAATGGACATTTTAATTGTCTCTATTTTTTGATCCCATGAATTAAACAAAGAGAGGATGAGTATTTTCGGACTTCCGTTTAATAAATTCCGTGTTACAGAAATTAAAAATGAATGGATGACACTGAACACTTACATTATACAAGTGTGATGATCCACCATGCACCATACACTCAAATGCACAATATATACAGTATACAGTACATGGTCAAAAAAGAAGGGAATAACAAATTTATTGCAAATTTCAAATGTGTAAAACATGGGACGCTCTGCTACATACTATATGTACATACAGTACATTAGACTTGAGACTTTAAATTTCCAGTTCGTGACTTTTTAGCAAGAATGGGAATAATCATCGTCAAAACATCATAATAATTATCATGGGTCATGAATGATATTATTTTTGTACAGAGTGTAGAGTGTAGAGTCTAGAGTAATAAAGAGTTCAGCAATATTGAAGAGTCGCATAATATATCATTTCATTTTATTGTAAAATGTACTTGTAAATTTATTTTACTGTTTATCCGTGCCCAGGCTAATACTTCACTCAGTACACACTACACACATATGTACACCTTTCTATAGATACAGAATTGTGCTTTACGCTGTGAATTTGATGAACAGTAATAATATCCTTTAATTATAATTCATAATAAAAAAATAATAACGATAATTTCATGTTAGGATTCGTGTTTATGTGTAGTGTGGTAGATTTGTCTCGATTCTTGATTCTTGATTTGATGTGATTTGATTTTCGGTCAACTTAGACAAGTGCCTGTATAAATTCAGCATCAGTCAGTCAGTAGTACGTATTTCGTATTTAGTTAGTAGTGATTAGAGTAGGGCCTTATAATACTTGTGTGTTTATATTTCACGTATATACCTATGCTTATACAAAATATATACAAAAGATGTAGTTATGATGTGGTTGGCTGGTTAGTTAAACTTAAACTAAGATACTTAGTGATTGTGCCTCCTTACTCCTTACTGCTCCTCCTTACTTGCTGCAACGGTGATTTGATGAATTCTCTCTCTGAACGGGGTCACAGCTATATTATATACTTTTACGCGCTATCAAATATGACTCTCTATTAAATGTAGTATAATATTATATTAGAGTTTAGGTATATTATCTCTGTAGAATCAATGTTGCTCCTCTCTTCGCTTTCTTTCTTTCTTTCATCCAACATCCAACAATATTCATTATGATCATTTTGATATTTAGATGTATAAAAAACACAGGTATAAATATAAACATAAACAAAACAGAGTGTAGTGTACAGAATATAGATGAAAGGAGCGAGAAAAAAAGCTCACATAGACAGCAGTAAATAACCAACCAATGTCGAACACATGTACGGTGTACGATGTAGGTATAAGGTATATTCATCAGTTTAACCGAAACCAAAAACAACAGTTTAACTTTTTTAACCATATGTATACTTAACAATCATCATTTCATCAACATTATTATGGTGAATGCAAATGTATAACTAAAATAGTACAATACTGGTTTTTACTTAAAAAAATCTATACTGTAAATACTTTTTTTTATATGCTATTGTTATATTGTATATTACACTGCCGTAACTCTATACTCTATACCCATTAATTCATTTCAATAAGTGTATCATGTATCACTGATACAGTATGAGTAAAACACAGATTTTTGTACTTGATACAGATGATACTATTTTCTGTTATGTTTTGTTTGGTTTCGTATTATTTTGTTTTTACCTTTCTCTGCAAGATACAATCCTTATCACTTATCACTATTGTTATGATTACATATTACATATCTTTTGGATTTTTATACTATTACATGCTATTAAATGCTACATACTTTACACTCTAGCTCCATAGTAGAGTACAGTGTATTGTATAGCGATTTATTATTTTGATTTCAATTTTATAGCTAGTGAGGAAAATCTTTATTGTAGACGTTTATATGTAGTATTTTCTATGCCTATGTGGAATATGGAATACATATGGAGGAGAAAATTAAACAAGCTCTGTAGATTTTGATTCTGATTTAACCATGATATAAAGCACACAGTTATATATATTCACGTACATACTACATATTCCATATTCCATACGTATTGCATGTATTGATGTATTGCCCCCTTGAATACTGAATGCATAGCCAAAAAAGTTAAGAGATATGCATATAGATTATGTCCAATGTCCAATGTAAAGTCTTCATTTTCCTTACCGCAATAATTTTTCTCTTGTACATGGTATGAATGATTTGGATTGTACACGGTATTGAGTATAGGGTCTAAATTCTGAATTTTGAATTCTTCAAATCCTTCATGGTAATATAACAATAATGCAGCATGTATGCATATAATTCTAAACTCTACAGTATAAAACATAAAATTTACAAGAAAAGTTGTCTCGAGTCTAGTGTCTAGTGATATAGGTTAGTCATGAGAAAGAGAAAAAAACTGTGGTCAATTAGATTCGAATTAGATTTAGATAATAAAACATGTATAATATATAAACGCTCAGCCTGAGTACTGTATACTGTGTGCTTCCCTATTCTATTCTATTCTCTTCTATTCTCTCCTAGTCTATAGTCTATACTTGTGCATGGTATTATACTTGTGCATGGGTTACGATTATCGGATTATAGTTTATAGTTTAAAGCATTGTACATTGTAGGTATTATTATTACTACCATTACTAAAAGCAACTTTATCTTTGTAATAGAATAATAATAGTAATAATAATAAGAAGAATAGTAATATTGTATTGATCAAAGTCATGATGAGGATATATCAAGAAAAAAAAAAGAAGTTAAATGGTAAATGGTAAATCAGGTGAGCGTTGCATTGTAATTTTGGGATTTATTACATGAAAACTGATAGAGGTGAAAGAGAGTAGCTGGTAAATGACAAGTAGTAAGTAGTACGTAAGTAGAAAGAGAGAAGCAAGTCAGACCCACCATACTGTATAAAATATACATCCTACGTCCATAGTCTATACGTATAAATACTAGATACTAGATACATGAACATAATGTATCACACATGTATACATAAAACATAAAACTCTCCTCAGATCCTTTGATAGGGATAGATAGTTCTAAGTTGTAATCCTAAGAATGGATGTAGCAGTTATAATTGAAGTAAAAAGTTTTTAAAAAGTTGAAAAGCTGACGTAGGTTGTATGTATTATTTATATAAGCTATTTACCTTTGTCTAACTACCTGTCATAATTATTATTATATGTACGATACATGGTTTGATATCCGTGCATTATTATTATTATTATTATATGATATGATGTGATGTGATGGGTTATATGATAGTGGATAATATTAATGGTAATGGTAATGGCCGATGATTCCATCGTCAGCTATTCTGTAACTATGCAAATTCCAACACTTCACACACACACACACACACACACCATACATGCACATACACACATGATGGATTTGAATATGATGATGATGATGTGATCGAGATATTGAGCAAGAGAAAATATTTTTTGGATATTTAAGTTCTTCCAAGTGTGGCCGAATCATTTTTGTTATCATTTATTACATATACCTCGTTTTTCATTTTACTTTTGTTTTTCTTGGAATGTTCCGCTTTTAGAAAATTGATGTAAATGTAATACAATGTAATACAATGTAATACAATGTAACACAATATAATATAATAACTCATATAATACCATAATATGTAGAGTTGATGAGGAGGAGTATTAAACTATTGGATACTTTTTTAACCATGAATCTAAATGAAGATGAAAGTGATTTCATCATTTTGTCTTGAGACTTTACAAGAGTTGGATTGGGAGACACAAAAAACAAGGTGCGAACAACTTTGACTTGTGTTCTCTTCCATTGTGTATACATTCTCATTCACATACAAGAACACAAATATGTAACAGTATTCAGTGAATTTTGAAAATTTTGGTTTTGTGCTCTTTATTCTTTGGTTTTTTTAAAAAAAAAAATATTATCCGTTTTTGTACATAAATATACAGTGTTTTTTTACCAGCTAGTTTTGGGTGACTTTAATATTTCTAATTTCTGTGATTTAAAAAAACTACTGGATTTTGAATAATTTTTTTTCAGTTTGTGGTTTCATTTGTAATCTTCTAAAAGAGAATGCAGTAGACGCCAAATTTTCATTTTCTCGTCTTGGGTTAGCTTGTGGTCAGTGATTGAAGTTTGGAGTTGTATTTTAAAAATATAGTGGAAAAATAAAATAGAAAAACCTCTTATAATTTCGGGGATATTTTAATATTTTTTTGAGCTTTCACTGCTCGCGACAAATTAGTTAATTTCGTTTTGTGTATTTATCACGAAAGTTAGGGAAAAGTGAAGAAAAAGAATTTCCTTTATTGTCTGAGTTCTTCATTTAAAATTGAGCATTGAGCATTTATTGCATTCAAGTTTCAAGTATACAAAATTATTAGTTAATTTCTGTGAACCTTTTATAGATTTATTAAAAATTAACATGCGCGTTTACTGTGTTGATTAAATTGTATTAAGTACTAATTTGTGTGTGTCTATGTGATTTTTGTGTGGATAGTTTGGACAATTCAATTGGAGCTGAAGGTTTACTCCCTGTTCATGTAGCAGCCCGAGAAGGACATTTGCAAGTTCTTCGTTATTTACAATCAGCTGGAGCCTGTCTTCAGGGGACTGACTCCAAAGGCTCAAATAGCTTGCACTATGCTGCAAGAGCTGGTCAAGTCAGAGCTGTACGATGGCTTCTTCGTCATAATCTCAATTCATGTGTCAATGCCAATCTAGAGACACCTCTCCATATCGCTAGTCAGTTTCAGCACACAGAGGTAATGACTACATAATATTACATAGAATATGAAAAAGTACATAATATATTGTACAAGTGACATACAATATTATTATCATGTGGACTGTTTGGGACTTTTGATTTTTTGTCGTATGTATTATGTTTTTTGTCTTTTTTTTCATTCACAGATTGTCTCAATTTTATCAAAACAAACGGGGAATTCAGCTTCCAATGGGACTGTCAGTACTGCTACAGCTATCGACGAAAATAAACAAGGACTAGATTCAGGAAATTCCAGTTTGTCATCAAGTACGAATCCACCCACGTCCCTAACAATTACAACGGGGACGAACTGCAGTTGTACCGGAACGATTAATTCCAATTCTTCGGAAGAAACTAATAACTACACAATTCGTTCCGTCAACTCGTTCTTCCTCCATCCCCCAAAGAGTGGAACCAGTTCCACTAGCTCGAGTAATCCAAACTCTAGCTCATTCTATCTTCATCCAAGGCTCGTATCTGGAACTATTGAAGAGGAATCCGCCTATTCAGCCAACACCAATACCAGTAACGGGCATAGTAAAAAACATAGTAAAAACTCTAGTGATAGCTCGAGTAAACACCATCACACTGCTGATCATTCCCATTCCTCCTCGTCTACCTCCTCTTCAGCATCATCACCAAATTCCAATCCCAATTCTAAACCACCACAGCCAAGTTTTAGACTACATAGTTCACCAACACCTGACAACAACGGCGGTAGCACAGGCAGCAGCCCTAGCAAAAGTAGTAGCGGTAATTCCTTTCATTTACATCAAGATGAGCAACATGTTAGTTGTATTAGCTTTCAACAAAGTTTAGACTATTCTATTGAGACGACAATGGCCCCAGTCAATAATCAGTTTGTCATTAGTTCTCCAGTTGTGGTTCAGTCGGATTCGGTAGGGGAAATGTGTAAAGTCATTAATAAAAGTAATGGAACAACTTCAACTCCAGCCAAAACATCATCATCATCAAATAATAATAATAAATCAAATGGGAATGCTCCGATTCCACCTCCCCCACCCCCACCTCCCCTTCCTCCCACAATGCCAACCCCACCCCCACTACCCTCAAATAAAACACTTTTGAATGGGAAAACACTCAATTCCGTACACAGTAAACTTGGAAAATCATCCTCGACTGAATCCGCTGTGAAAAAGATTGCTCTGGAAAAAGAGAAAGTTTTCAAAAGTGTCAGTGTGAATGGAGTCTCTCATCATCATATGAATTCAAATAGTAATAGTAATATGATTGAAAATGACTATGAAGACATTGATGAAATCCAGTCTCACATGGATGAGTCTTCAAATAAAAATAACAACAACAATAATAATCATAATAATAGTAATAAAATAAATGGACATACTGTTCTTAGTCGTGTCAACAACAATAGGAATCAAAATCCACTTCCACCACCTCCTCCACTTCCTTGTGAAAACAACTCGAGTCAAAACAGTAACAACAATACTAATACTAATAATAATAATAATAACAGCACAAATAATTGTAGCAACAACAACAAGGTTCTACCACCCCTTAAAAAGGTGAATGTGAATGTAAATAAAGTTCCATTTATTCCTCCTCAATTCCCAACTCCACCAGAACAGGATCAACTCATTAAACCTTCGGAATATTTGAAGAGTATTAAGACAAGTTTGAAGGGGACCCTTTCGCACGGTCCGAGATTGCTAAGCGGAAATAAACCCGCAAATGACTTTATCCTAGAAGTTAAAGAGGAGGAAACAAATGCGGAAGATGAATTTGAAGAAATCAATCCTGAAATCAAAATTGGTTCTGGCACAACAACTAATAATAATAATAATAATAATCACAATAATAATAATACAATGAACAATGGCAGCAGTAATAACAGCAACAACAACAATAATACTAATACTATGAATATGAATGGACAAGTCAAATTAGGGACTTCTAATTCAAACAACAACAACAACGGTGGTGGAGGAGGTGGTATGATTCGTGCAGAAGAATTAATGGTAATTTATTCATGAAAAAAATATAATAATTCCAATATTCCAAAATATTTGAAAATTATTTCAGTTAAAAAAAGTTATTGCTAAAAATGCTTTGATTTATTTGGTATTTTTACAGAAAGTCAATCTCCGTAAAACACCAACGATTCGAACAAAATCCGCTCCACCATTAGGACGAGTACTCAATAGTAATAACAGCGATTCAACCGAGAGTAAACCAGAAATACAAAGTCCAACTTATGGAGTTGCACCTCCACTTCCTCCACTCAACACAAAAGCCGCTGTGATTGCTGAATTAGAGCAGTCAAGTCAAGTGGGCGGTGTTCGGGAATGGAAGGAGGAACTCAAGAGAAGACAACAAGAAGTGGCTCATCAAAATTTAAAAGAACTTGCCCAACATTATAGCCCTGTAAATTTTGTCTCTGAGGTACATACATTTGACATGTCATGTACACAAACATTAAACGTGCTTTTCCATTTAAATATTGAACAAACTGAATAACAAATAATATTGTGAATCTTTTGAAATTACTCAGGTTCCAAATACCGACGGAAGCGGAATTGAGATTCCGGCATGGAAACGGTATGAACAGTACAGTACAAGAGCAATATTTTTAGTAGTTTTTTCAAAGTTATATACGCCGTTTATGCTTGTATTCTCAATTCCTTAATTTATGTTTTATGTTATAAAATTTCAGTCAAATGCTTGCAAAGAAGTACGCTGAACGTGCGAGAAAGGAAGCTGGTAATCTATTTAATATTAAATAGATTAATATATTTATATCTAATTAAATATTATTTCATAGTTATTCTTTCGTTTATGTTACATGCTATTTTATGTACTCCACTAGTTTAACTAAAAATAAGTCATTTGTAAATTATAAACCTAACATTTTATTGAATCTCCTTTTACAGAAGAACAAATGAAAATGGATGCAGAAAATAAAAAGCTCGAATCGATTCCACCTTGGAAACGACAACTTTTACAGAGAAGAGAAAGCGATGGAAAGTGTCAATAAACAATGAGCCTGGAACACGAAAAATACTATAATATATAAAGTCTAACCTGGATAATGGATAAATATACCCACATTATTATTGATTATAGACTATAGACATAAAATATTATATCTAAATGCCGAGAATTCTAATCAAATGATTACTGTATTTTTGTACACATTTTTTAGTGAAAAAAAAAACTATGGACTATACAGAAATCATGTACATATTTAATGTAATGTATTGTCTTACGCTACACACTACACATTAAATGTAGCCTATTATTTTTTAACTAATTTTATAAAATATTTTTACATGAATTATTATTATTTCTTGTTTTAAAAAAATTCGCACGTACGTGTATATTTTGTACATTGTACATGCATTGTGTTTAAAATTTACATACTACGTACATCTAGTATAATAAATGAAGTATGAATGATGAATGGATAGCGCAGTGAAAATGAAAATAAACTACAAATTGTAGTCGTAGTTTATGTTTAATGTTTTGAAAATCGTTATATATTTTGTTATTATATTTTTATTAAGTACTCCATTCGACAACATCGACTTGTTTCTATTTTTTATACACTGTATATTTCTTGTACTATACTTTATACTGTAAAATGTTTTTTCTATATTTTATGTCTTATTTTTATCATAATAAATATGATTAAAACGTTGTACATTGTACATTTTGTGCATCTGTTTATGTAAATCATGTTTTTATTTGTATGCGTCATGTAAAATATAACTGAATAAATAAAATATTTTGTTATTTTCTAAATCCTTTGAACTGAAAACAATCCATAATATTTCTGCTGACGTGTAGCATCGAAAAATGGTATCTCGTATTCAGTTCACAGTTAATTATTTCAAATTTTAAATCATTTTACCTTTTGTACATGAATATTTAGTTTGCACCAATATTTTTATGGGTGACATTTTATTCCAATTTGTCATTGTTCTAAGTCTAAGTTCTAAGTATATAATTCCTGTTTTGTTTTATATCGTCATAAATGTTGGGCAGTTGAATTTTCAACAACAGTTTCATAGGGAAAATAGGACAACATGTGTGTAGAAAGAGCCGTTAAATTTTAACACAGGTTGTATTCACTGAAAAATAGAAAGAACATACATTGTAATTGTAGGAAGTGTTAAAAGTTTAAAGCCTCCAAAATTAGTACACGATACCTTTTCAGTAGCTTTGAACATCTGTGAGCTATGAATGCACAAACTGCACTTTATATTTTTATTACTTTTCAGGATAAAACATTCAGGTTTAAAATAGAATACACAAAACATAATGCACAAATAATAATAATTATTACAAATGAATAATGAATTGGAAATTACGGAAATTAGTTTGAGCAGACTTGTTCTAAAATTTATTACTGATTGGAAGGACTGTCATATTTTGGTCTGAAATGGATAAAAAAGAAGTGTGTTTTCCGTATAAAAAGCCCGTGAAAAATCTGAAAATTTATCATAACTTCTCAACTCTTCCAACTATCATCACCTCTAAATCTCTATTCTGGACTCTGTAATTTGACAAAAAAGTCACTTCAAAAACTACTCATCCAGTCATCAAAATGTTGGTCATTTTACTTGCCGTTTCTTCTATCTTCGCCATTTCTGTGGACGGGTTTGTTACTGACAATTATGAACTTGGGGTAAGAATTTGCTCCTCATACGTATTCATAAAACAAAAAGCATGTATTTTAAAGTTGTTTATTTGTCTCTGTCTTAAACTGTGCCTTCCAATCTTTTTTCTTTACAGCCCCAAAACCTTGCCTGTCCGGGAGCAGAAATCGATGAGGCATGTTCATCCTTTTGTAGTAAATTGAATACTTCAGGATTTTCTTATGCTGCGGCTGCCACATCTAAAAATCAGCATGCTTTTTTCTGCGGTTGTCAAGTAGATTGGCCAAACGTAGAAGATGAGAGACCTTCCATTTCAAGCTTTTTCTCCGTTGGAATTCCAAAAATAACTACATCACCTTATGCTGAACAATTATGCCCGCTTGGTAGTCCACAACTGAAGACTTGTGAACAATTTTGTCCAATATTCAATCAGAGACCTTATTGTTTTCAAGATATAAACAAACAATCACCACAAAAAAGCTTCTTCATCTGTGATTGTTACCCATAGGGTCACTACGAATGAACAACTGTGTGCTTACGTTTGTTTGTGGCTCTATTTCTTCACAGAATCTCAACCGTTTGACTACTATTGTTTATTTATGTCTCTTCTTTAAAACTTAAAATTTTTAACAAAATTATTTTGAAAAATACTTTTTTAGTTTTCACCTTCTTTAGGTATCCCTTCCGATTACTTTTTTCTTATAACATTGTTGAACTCTACATTCGTGAAAGAGTTTCGTATTCCCCCAGTTTGTTTTGCAATGATAATTTTTTTGGTTATATGAATTTGAAATTAAAACAATAATACAAATCTTTTCAGCATATAAATATCAACGTCTTCCTCTTTATGATTTTTTATCAATGACTATTTATTCTAATGATTTTTAATGTTTCATGCTCACCATTCCTACTTCATGGTATGAAACACTGTCTCATGTAAACATGCATGACTAATCGATTTCACCTGTCGTTAGTCCATTTTAAGCATTCAGGTTTTAATTTATACTCAATTTAATAGAAAATTCATCAACTCCTTCCATCATGTTCTCTCATCTGCACATTTGCATACTTTTCATTCGTAATGTTTTCAATATTTTCTTATTGCTTTCATCAATGTACATTATAGACTAAAGACAAGAGTTTTCAATTCAAAAATACGTGTAAAAGTATCTTTAGTCAACAGAATAGAGACAGTTAAAAAATTCTAAAGGAAAACGCACTGATGACACTGCAAAATTTGGTTGTTTATGCATGTATCATATGCGAATGTAAACGTTTTACTTTTTCAACGTATTGAGTATTGAGTTACATGTAACATGTACTATGCATACACACATTTATTCGTCTTGTGATAGGTGTTTTGTACAAAAATATCATTAGCCGTCGTATGTTACACAGTTTATCATGAAATTCATGCACGAAAATCATGTCAACATTACACACTGATCTATTAGTTAGCATTTAGCACTTTACAGTCTAACTTTAGAAAGATGGCATACAGGGTAAAATAGCGAATGCTTAATGTGAGACGCCTCAAAATCAGTCACTTAAAGAGGGAAAGTATTTTAAATTTTAAAAAATTGAATTTTTTTAATGTTTTGCTAATCTAGGACTTTAAATTGAATATATACGTCGACAACAAAAATCAAAATTCGCATGACAGTCTGTAGTCTGTACTACTATTCCTGAATAAAGTCTGTATCTTGTATCTGACACGTACAAAAATGCATGTTGCAATGTGTGTAAAGTATAAATTCTTATTTACTATGGAGCCTTTTGCTTTTGCTCAAAGCAGAATGTACACTGTACATTGTACATTGTACATGTGTGGTTTGGAGGGAGAAGTGTTAAGAATTAAAAAGAACAGCATGAGATTAAAAGTGTCGTCGTTTAGAATTTAGAATCAAATGAATACTATCACACATAAATGTACAAAAGTAATTTATCATTTTAGGTAATAGATTCTAGATGGTCTTTTCATCATGCAGTATATAGCATTAAGAATGTAGAATGGC
This sequence comes from Sminthurinus aureus, assembly GCA_034698265.1. Classification (NCBI taxonomy): domain Eukaryota; kingdom Metazoa; phylum Arthropoda; class Collembola; order Symphypleona; family Katiannidae; genus Sminthurinus; species Sminthurinus aureus. The sequence goes on from JAQGBH010004669.1 coordinate 15,135, forward strand.
ATAAAGAAAAGCCAGACAATTAGGATGCCTCAAACTAAACTAAAATTGGATAAGCGGTGATGGACAATTTTATGCAATACTGTTGACTGTTCACTGTGTACTTTTTACTATTATTAATACTTTTAATACAATAATACAATAGAATTATGGACTATGGATAGTCCATGACTTGAATTCATAATGGACAAGTACACAAGTTGACATATTTTCAAACCCATTCTATCATTTTTGCCAGATGCTTGACACTTGAGTTGAGTTGACGCTTGACGATAGAGGACTGTGGTAAGAAAGTATATAGTTGACTCAAGACTCAAGTGGGTTGAAAAACAACGAGTAAAAAACAAACAAGTTGACAAATTTGGTATGAAAAAGGAAAAAATGTATGTATAATAACATTGCAAAATTACTGATTTTTCCAAGTATTTTGGCAAAGAAGTAAGAAAATAAAATAGAATAGAGTTTAAATAAGGAAGCAGCACATAAAGGTACATGCTACATGCAAGGTGGATTTTATATACTACAAACTACAAACTACACACTCATGAATGTTCGATGTGATACTTTTGATAATGTTTTATCTTAGCATTTTACATTGTTATTCAAATGTCGTTCACATTTTGCAAGAATCCTATATAAATTCCGGGCTAAAAACATTTCTTAAAAATGAATGAATGAATAGTGAATAGAGTAATCAGTAATCAGTATTTTATGATGTCCAAGGTCAAACGTCAACTCGATTTCATTTGGATTTGAAATTCAGATTTTAGATTAAGCATCCCATAAACAACGTGAAAAATCATCTTGTACATATACATCTAACAACCTTATAAAATCCGTATCCGGTGGCGTCGGGGTTCGAGTCACGTTCTAGAGAAAAGGCTACTACTCTGGCTAAGAGAAATGGCTATTACTCTGTCTAAGAGAAATGGCTATTACTCTGGCTAAGAGAAATGGCTATTA
>JAQGBH010004670.1:0-16094 GCA_034698265.1 Sminthurinus aureus
CTACGTGTAAAGCTGGCGCATGCGCGTGGAAAATACACGTAGATACATATTGTGATAGAAAATATTGAATTTATGATCGCATTATTGGCAATAATTGAAAGATTTCTTTTACTCCTTGGTATTAGGTGATGTGTATTATTGTGCAATATATGACTCTTTCAACGTCCAACTTTTTCTACTGTGATACGTATTCGTGGTTCTCATTTCCGCTGGCAACCAAGAAGAATTGCAAGGACTACGTACTAAATTTTACATTCGTTCTTCATATAATCTAGAATCTACACAAATGGATGTGAATAAAAAGAGGGAAAGTGTGTGCAGCGTGTAATTTGTATACTACATCAAGTGTAGTTTTGTTGAGAGTGAATGGGAGAACGTTGGAAGTTTCCTCAGTCCATGGTCTTTGAATATGAGTGGAGTATGCTCAATGTGCAGTGTAGACTGTACAGTGTACAGTGTACAGTTTTGCTCAGTCTCTGTATGTCGCTCATCGTTACCGTGGCTTTGGCTCGGTTCTCGATCCAACTTGGTTTCATTGGAATTGGAAGTGGAATTGGAATACACGGAGAGAATCCATAGAAAATTGGTTGCTCTCGGCGCTAGACTTTCATTTTTCGGGCGAGTTGTGGACGGGTTGGTGCGCTCGCTGGATTCTAGGTTCTGGATTCTGGATTCTAGCTTCTAGGTTCCGTCTCTCTCACTCTCTCCATTTCTCTATTTTGCTTTCTTCCCGTCCGTTCCTTCCACTCGTCCTCGCTTTTTTCTTTCACTCTCACTCACTCTCTAGCTCTTTGGCTCACTGGCTCAGTGGTGTTCACCAGTGTCCCCGTAACGTGTACCCAAAATAGAGAACTAAACTAGATCTCTTCTCCTTCTCCTTCTTTGACTACTTCCTCCTCCTCTTCACTCACAATTTAACTCGTTCCTCTCGTTACTTCCACTGGAGACAAGCCGAGTCTCTTGGCTTGTTTTTTTGTTCTCAAAACTCAAAATAGACAGTTGTGTAACGCAGTGCAATATACAATCAAAATCCAGTATTATTCTTGTTACCACTTCCAACTACTACTATTTTTTTACCCAGTCATAACAATAAAACATCAAGTTTGAGGTGGACAAGTACGAACATAAAAAATAGAGTGAATAATATTTAAAAAAGCTATCTACACTCACTTTTTGAGATTCAGTATCGAATATCGAGTATCAAGTATCAAGTACTGAGTATACAACATCTACATTCTAAATTTCTACATGTGGAGTCACCAAAATACACACGCAACCTTTCACTTCTCTCATTAGTTTGACAGGGAACGGAAGACTGGACGAAATTGGATATTGGACTTTTGACTTTGTGGATTGTGGATTCTCGACTGTGGAGTATGTATAAAATATAAACTGGGGTATTATTATTATTGGTACTATTATTACCATTTTTATTGCTCCTACCGTATCCTACAGCCTATCATATCAAAACGATATCAAAAAGAGTAAGAGAAAGGGAAAGCTATTACTGTGTTGTGTTTTGTTACATGAAATATTACGATACATTTCCCATTAGATTGTATTCTATCGGCTCTGTTTATGTAAATTATTCTTTGGTGCTTCGAAAGACTCAATTCAGAGTTTTGAGTTTTGAGGATATGTAAATAACTCAAGTGCTACCACGAAGTTTGGTGTTCTGGTGCTTAAAGCTTATAAATATTCTTCGACTTGATGGTGAATTGATAGTTGATGGATTCAAGATTCAAGATTCTAGATTCAAGTGAACAGTACAAATCTACAAATGGACTGAAAAAGTACTTGGATGTTAAATATTCATGGCGGTTTATGGCACATGAACAATTTTACTTGTGTTGTGGGGAAATGTTTATGTGATGAATGAAGATGAATGTGACAAGTGACAAGTGACAGCATTTAAAATTCAAGATACAAGGTTGAAGACTTAATACGTAGGACGCAAGTGATGCATCGTCAATCGACAGCCGAAAAATCCTCAGGTTGAACAACATTGCTTGAGATTTGTGATTCAAGATTCAAGATACTTTATAAATATATAGGAATTATGAATGTAAATTTAAATTGATGATAAAGATGATGGCGGTTTTTGGCGTGAGTTGGTAGTGATGATAAAGATGATGGGGGAGTGAAGAAAAAACAGTGCATAATACATTTATTAAATATTAATATACGAATGAATTTTATATATATATAGACAGAGTGACGCTTGAATGGATCCATCATTTAACATTGAAGCTCAAAGCTCAAAGCTCAACTCAAAGTGAAGTGAAAAGAAACAAGTGGGAAGCGTTGTGAATTAATTTTATACGCCGTGAAAGTATTCTTGTCTTTTGTCTTGAGACTCAATCATCATCATCGTTATTGTCATCTGCATTGATATTGTCAACCTACTGAATCAGAATCAGATGTTCACGTGTTGATCACTCATCTCAGCATTTACATTTAACATCACAAAAAAGAAGGAACATAAAAATGTGTCAAACTTTAGTACAAACTCGTAAGTGCCTAATTCATCATTTTAGTTTAGTAATAAAACAACCTTTCATCTGTTATTTTTTATTGATATTTCATGTTGTGTAATAAATTTATTTGATTTTTCGAGTAAAACACTATTTGAGATTTGAGTGAGTATAGAGTACAAATAAATATATATATGCACCATGTACAATGTACAGTGTACAATATTTGCTTGGATAAATAAGTTGTGGACCTGGAGAAACCGTAAAATGATTAAGGAACATCCATTTAAAATTATTCACTTGTGATTTTGATTTTTGAGTGAGCTGCAACTTGATCTACTTTAGTTTTTCCACAACAGGTTTTGAAATATATTAGGAATCATAAACTATGAACTATGCACAATGAACAGTATACCGCTTGTATCGGACATAATAAATAATAGTAGATGATGTATTAATGTATTATGGTATGCTGTTGGTTTTTCTACAGATGTATTGCGTAAATAAATCTTACATAATATGTACATCATGTTTGCAATTTTTAGAATTACAATAAAACGTCATGTCCAGGTACAGATTGAAAGAAAAGAAGAAAAATCTAACCTCTAGATTCTAGAATCGAGATGAAAAGAAAGAATCAAGTCCTGAGAAATCAATTTGCTTTTCATCTCAATCCATTTGATATCTCTCTCTCTCTCGCTCTGCACTCGAGCATTTGACTCTCCAGTCTCCAATTCATTGATGCCATGTCGAATGCCATCCACAGCGACATCCAACATCCACCGTGTTGTTCTCACTGAATTCTATATCCACTTTTTTATACAATTCACTTATCTTTATTCTTTATCCCTACCGTTATTTGCTATTCGTGACTTTTCTTGTATATTCTTTCTACCTACAATCTACAATCTGCAGGATTGCTTTCTCGGGTTTAGTCTCTGCTCCTTGTCTTCTTTGCTTATTCTACATGCCCAAAACGCACATGTCCTCTTAACTCTTAACTCCTCTTAAATCCAAATCCAAACTTCCAAACTACCACACTTTCTATTTCTCTCTGTACATACCTCAATCTTCAATCCGCATCCAAATCTGAATCATAATACTCCATGCTCAATATTCGTGCTCATAATGTTGACTGTATTACTGGAGACTTTTTGGACTTTGAACAAAGGATCAAATAAGATGCTTTTTTACAGAAATCCCGAATATTGGATTAAACGTTTCCTGTTCAAAATGATAGTGAAACTGTAGATTCTAGACTCTCGGATCTATGCTCTTGACTGGTGACTGTGTCGGCACTGATTTCTATAATAATGTAACTGGATAAAAAGGTGAATCAGTAGTAGACAAGTAGAAAAATTAAATTTATTTTTTCTTTTCGACTCCCTTTTTTCTTATCAATACTTGTGCAGTGTTTGGTGTTCAATGTACAGTGCGCCGTCAAAATTTGAAATCCAGGTCTAATCCAATCTGAGATTTAGTGTCTTCAATTCAAATGTTCCTTGTTTGATGTGTACACATGGAGGGGAAATTTTGATGGGGATTCAAGATAGTAGTTACATTTAAGGTTAAAGGTACATTAGACCTTGTCAAAAACGGAAAACGGTTCAAAGTTCTAAATTCTAAAGTACCAATGCAGCATGTCATCTTTTTCATACTCCATACTTGGTACATATCCAGTATGAAGTATGAAGTATGAACACAAATATATTGCATGTATTTGTATTTATAGCAGTGTTGTGCTGGTCTAAAAACAGAATTGGATTCCTTTCTCTCTTTTTTCTAGTTTTATGTTTTATAGAGTTGAGAGAAAAGGACAAAGTTGAGTTTACTTTTGTCTTTTATCTGTCTCGTATTTTGTGGACTGTGGTTTTTGGTAAAAGCTGTTGTCCAGCCTTTTTTCTGTCTCTCTGGCCTTCACATGCATATGTGGATACAGTGGCGTAGCCAGTGGTAGGCCTAGTAGGCCCGGGCCTACCAAAATTTGAGCGATTTTCTAAGAAAATGGCCGACTTGAGCCGTTTTTGCACAATTTCTAAGAAATTTGCATAGGTTAAAATGCAACTTTGGCTGTAGGCCTACCAAAAATGTTTGCTGGCCTACCAAAAAACTTTTGCTAGCTACGCCACTGGTGGATAGATGTAGGATGTCGAATGTAGAATGTACGTACACTCAATGCTCAATGCTCAATGCTCAATACACAATCCTTGGTACAAGAATAGAAGCAGCTCTTTATTTTATTTAGTGAATTTTTCCATCTCTTATTACTTGTAGACAGTAGACAGTTGTCTTTGCTCCGGTCTCTGATTCACTTGGATAGATTTTGCTTTTTTATTTTCCTTGGAATATTCTCTTATTCTAGTATGTATAGTTTACTGGGTGGATGCTGTATCCACAGAGGACAGAGTACATGAAGCATAAATATAATATTATTGTGCAATATGTACGCTGTACATTGTATATAGACAAGGAGTTCCAGTCGATCGTCTTGTCTTGTATTCACGTGAGTTCCTCAAATTTTCTTAGCAATTCTCCATTCTCCGTTGGTTCGTTCTTTCTTTCTTCTGCTCTGCCGTGACGAATGGGAAATAAAAATGACCGATTCAAATTGATCCAAATCCATTCCATTTAGAATAATCCGTCCGTACACAATATATTATAATGTATGTATACAGACGATGCATAATGCATAATGTATGGAGTATAAAATATGAAGTATGGATTGAGGATAGTAAAAGAAACCGAGGCAGACCATGGAGAGAGAATATCCAATGTCGGGTGGAGTATCGAAGGAGTAGCAGGACAGAACATTTTCTTGTCAGCGGTCTTGTGTCTATCTCCTATCTTGTGGTTTGTTGTACTGAATTGGGCATTGTACAATGTACAATGTACAGTGTACAGTGTACATTGTACGGTAGAAGGTATAATCAAAATTGCTAATACTGCAAAGTACAAATACTGTCAACAGATAGTACAGTTGTCCCATGCTCTTCCTTCGACATTCAACATCTACTCTCCTTAATACAATAATAATAGTAATAATGGTTGAATTGACGAGGGCGAGGAAGAATAATGATGGTAAATATGTATTTGTATTGATGTACACTGTAAAGTGTACGTACAGTGTACAGTGCACATTGTAGATTGTACATTGTACAGATCCTAAATACAGATATGCATGCTGTACATTGTACATTCACTATTTTTCAATCCTCCTTCTGCTTCTTGTATGTTTATCAATTCAGGTTTTGTCAAGTTGTGTTTATTTCCCGGGCATTGTGGTAAATGGTAAACCTTGAAATTAGATATTTAGATTTAGATTTACATTCAAAGTAAATGGAATAGATTGTAGATTTTAGATTGTATAAACGAGCCCGAAACGAGGACTGGAACCTGGAACATCAAGTTATGCAAAACCATGCACATAATTACATTTACTTTTATGTTATGTTTATGTTTATACGCAAACGAATAAATTGTTATTGTAGGTTTTGGCGAGCATGTACCGTAAACTGCGTACAGTGTAAATGCTGCATAAATTTGGTAGATAGGCTTGAAATTTGAAATTAGACTTGGAACGAAAATGAGGGTTTGTCATTAGTCGTAGCTTCATTTGACCTGCCTATTTCCTGTTCCTATTTATTTAACGACAGAATTGAGATAGAAAGGTCTTGAGCCTTCATTTACAGCTTTGAGATGAGCATTGATTATGGAGTTTTGATTTTGAAGTAAAATGAACTGTACAGATAGATTGGATATTGAATTGCAGTCTTTATCACCGTTCCAGAGAACTAGAGCATAGAGAATGAGCAGAAACGTGTATATATAGTTTGTACAGTATGTCTCGAGTCTCCAATTTTCAATTTTCAGTTTATGCTAAATCAAATTTGTAATTCAAATACCAAGTACAAATTCTGCTTAATTCTAATACTTTAGTCCTTAATTTTATAAACATGCTTAATCCCGCTTACACGTACACGTACAAATACGCGCATGTTCATTGGATTACATATTAAATCAAACATCAAAGATCATAGATCAAAGGGAATCAAAAGTAAATAGTACATTCTTGTAAACAAGGCACAGGACAAAACTGGGAAATCTCAAGTGTAAAATTCTCTGTATTCTGTAGCAAGAGTTTTGCTCAAGTCAAAAAACTAGTCAGACTATTATTTCTATTTTTACCTATTTCTTGGTACAACATTTTTTTATCAACAATGAACAACTGAATCAACAGATTCACAAAATGTGCACAAATCATAGTGAGTAGTTTATTTACTTTCTTCCTTATCCTTTGTCATTTTTTGATTTTCTGTCTTTCTGTTATATTTTGATTGCAAGATGTGATAAAATTTGAAAAGAAAATTCACATGAAAGGAAGAAATATCTATATGATATATCATAATATATCATATAATAATATGTAAGCAGTCTCAAGTCTCAAAGACTTGGCGAAATTCAAAAAATACCTAGTTCATTTTGTGCACATACAAATATTATAAATTACGTAGAGTATTCGGTGTTCGGTATTCAGAATACATATAGTTAATATTTTTAGCTGTAATTAATTTAATTTTGTCATATCACAAATCACACAGTACAGAACATAACTTTTAACTTGGTTCTATTTTGTAATTCGAAAAGACAGCAATTTGTGATTGTGCATTATGTATTGTGCATGTGATAATCTCTCACTATATTATTCATTACACGTTACACAGAATGAAGTTTAATTAAATTCAAAAGTCAGGAGCTGTTGGTTGTGATTTGCGAGATTTCAGCTATACATTGTACAATGTACAAATGGATATTAAAATGTGTAATGTAATGAAACTCTCATTAATCTGTCTCAACTTTTTATTTAATAGCTTTGCTTTTTTAATAAACTAAAACTTTTTTGTCGCTATTGCTGTTGCTGTTGGGGACCGAAAAACTATCGATGTTTATTCGCTTAAACAAGTAGCAAAGTACGTAACTGAGTAATATCGCTCTGTTCAATATAATTACTCAGTCAAGTGTACACAAGAGGAATAACAAAATACCAACGACAACGACAACAGCAACAAGAGCAAATGACAATGGCGTGCGGAGTATGGCACAAGTCTGATATGAAAGTAGGTATAAATAATGAGCAGCATGCAGAATACAGAATACACAACATATTTAGAACGGAGCAAGTAAAATATAATTTAGAATGTTAAATCATGGATCAGGGTATTTTATAATGGTTTCGAATCATATACATATGTATATATACTGATATAGGGTTTCTAATATTTTGTTTACTCTTCCCTTATGCTTAGTGTAACAAAGGATTGGATAGTTAATATGATTATTTTTTTGTAAAATAATATGTGTGCACTGTACATTATACACATATTATTATTAGGTAAGTGTGAAGAAAACAGTGAGGCAGGGAGCATTAAATCTACATAAAATGTCCTACCCCACAAAATTTATTACAGGCGACAAACCAAGAATGTAGAAATACACCATTATTCATTTTCCCCTTGCCTTAGTTTGTTTTTGCTCCACTTTTACTTTCCCAGCCAGCTCAACTTTTCCCCCACAGCGTGTAAAATGTAAAATCTGGAAAATGAAGAAAAAAATGCCCACACATATCTACATAATATATTATTCTATACGCTATATAAATACATTGATTGGACTCCTGCAGTTTTCCTCCATACTTTTGCACCCTTACATACATGCATAATGTATATTGTACGTTGTGCGTATGTATGACATATGCTTGTGTTCTTATTTATTCAACAGTTATAATTTATAATGTAATATTATAAAATATAAAATATTATGCACATGTACCGTAAAAATGTACAATACATTTATACTTATGTGCCGTGTATTTTTTTTTAAAAAAAAGTCTTGTTCTGCTTTCTGCTCTTACTCGTTCTTTTCGCCTTGAATTTGAATTTGAATTTTTATATTCGACTTGGTAATGCAATTTCATGCCTGATTCAATGAATTTGGAACTTTTTGAAACTCGGGTCTCAGGCAAAGGTCTTACGTCGTACGTCTTACGTCTTCTGTGATATGCAGAATGTAGAGATGGTTGAATTGACACGCAGAGAGAGAAAGAGAGAGAGAGATGAAAAAATCCACTTGTTTCTTGTTTCTTTGAGAAAAAAGAGCTGGAAATAAGAAATAAGTAGAAAGGAGATACATGAGCACGTATAATGTAGAATGTAGAAAGATGAGAAATATTTGAGAAATGGCAAATTCTCACACACGTAGAAAGAACACAAGAACCGTATTTTATTTCACTGGGTGGAATGTTTCTTGTCTCGTCTTTTCTTTTCTTTTTTCTCCTTTATATGTTTCTTGTTCTCAATTCTTTTTGCGGATTATGTTCTTTGAATTTTCATGTTCCTACACACAGAGAGAAAATAGAAAGAGCAAGAGAAAAGAAGAAAGGATGAAGGAAAGAGATGAGATAAGTTTTTAAAAAGAAAAGTAGATGAGGACGGCGAAATGAAGAAAAGTTTGACTGTGTACAATGTACTGTAGGTTGTAGGTATAATGTGCTCTGTATTGTGCGTTACATGTTATATGTGACAGTGCCTTGCACAAAAGACAGAAAAAGGGAAACGAAATAACTTTTTTTACTTTTACCTATCAAGTAATAGTTTCTGCTTTCTTGGAATCCTTTTTATATTGTCGCTGTTTCTTTATTATTTGTGGATTGCTCAAGAATTTCCTATCTTGAATTCTGTACGTATTATGATGTGTGATGTTGGATTGAATTGGATTGGATTGCACTCAAGTGTGTACCGAACACAGACTACAGACTGCACATTTTACACACAGAAATTGTAGACTACTCAATGCTCGCATAAAGTTGTATAAATGTATCTTATTTGTGTCAGGAAAAGTGAAATGGGAGTCAAGTGAGGAAAGGAAAGAAAAGAGCAGTCAACATTTTGGCTTTTATACGAATATGACTGAAAGCTAAAAGAATATTACACTTTTATTTATGAATGAGGTTCGTAGGAACGATAACCATGATCATCTTACGAGTTGATCGGTTGGATAAAATACATAAAAATCTACCTGTAAAAATAAACACAATAAACAATACTTATTTCCCATTCAAAACTTCCAATCGATTGTGAGCTCAATATTCAATATTCAAATTCAAAGCCTTGCTGAAGAATAAAAAAATTCCTATTTTTAAACAAAAATTATAGGAAATACTAAAAATTATACTCTTCTATTCATGAGTTTTTTGGAGAAATATGTACAAAAATAATATGTAACAATATAATATGTCTGTTTTTGTTTTTCTATTCTTTTCTAGGAAATGGAGAAACTACAAGACATAAAAGACACAAGACAGAAATGTTAAAGAACCTTCATGTTTTCAAGTGAAGTGAAAAGTGAGTGAAATTGATCTCTGTGTGTTAAGCTGATACGGAAGTGAAAGGAAGAAAATGGCAACGACTACGCATTTCAAGTTCCAAGACAAAGATGTACAGAGTACAGAGCGTCTCCACAGATTATATCAACACCTTACTTTTCCTTTCCCCAACTACTGTTTTAAGCTACAATTCCAACCATTCACATTTCCGTGTAAACTAGTGTTCGTTTAGGCAGGAGGCAAAACAAACCCGTTAGGAATCCATCAATTTTAACCCGAAAAAAAAATATCCTCCATTTTATTTTTTGGGTTAAAATTGACGGATTCTAGGATTCTAATGGAACTTGTTTCGAATCCCGTCTGAATGAATTAAAGTTCATGAAGATGTCAATGGTTGACTGGAAAACTGGAAAAAACAGCAATCGAGAAAATGCAGAGTAAAGTGCTCCTATAATCTGTGGACACACTTTTTTGTAGATGAAGATGGGCGGCAGAACTCACTTACTTGAGTGGCTGAGTAGTTGAGTAGTTGAGTAAACAGCTCAGGAGAGACTGCAAAATACATGTATGTATACATAAACAGATGCAACGGTACAATCTATCTATAAGTATAAATATACAGAATACAGATCGCAATTTTTGTAAAAGTGCACATATGCATAGATCATAGATCCATTCTGTGTACAAGATACAAGATACAAGTACAATGTAATGTACATTTTAGTTATGTGATGTAGATGAACCAAGACAATAACAATAATACTAAGAAATAAGAGTGTTACCACATTATCATTGTCATTATCATGACCATCCTCATCATCATCAATGAAATGGATACCAACAACAAGTGACAGCAGTTAAAACCAGCTGGGAATTCCCTGTCGAAACACACAATATATCTGCAATCTACAATCTACAAAATACAGAGAACAGGGAGAAAAGAAAACTCTCGTTGATTCCTGTTTTTCTTTTGTTCATCTTGTTCCTTCTTTTATACCTCTCACTTGTCAGTATTATACTTACTACTACGTATAGAGTATAGAGTATAGATTATAGATAAGTGTGATGCATACTACATACTATGTATATAGTGAAAACTACCTAACCTAGTGCAGTTTGTAGTTTATGGTTTATGTGAGCCATGAAAATCAAGTAGAGTAAACTCAAAGCTCAAAGCACAAAACACAAAGCACAAGCTCTAAATAAATTCCTTTTTATTACTGTCTTCTTTTAGACAAGTTCTCTTCTAACACCTTTGAATAGAAAGATAAAATAAAAAGGAAGCCTCCATTTCTCCACATCCTGCATCGTAGTAGTCGTACAAAAAAGAAAGAACAAGAATAAGCCCTTGAAATTGAATATCCCTCGATCCTCGATTCAAGCTTCAAATACCTACTTTAAACATAACCGTATAATAAAATGAATGTATAAAATAAAAGTGAAGAGGGGAAGAAATAGGCAGATGATCAAAATGAATACATATACAATATGCAACGGACATACGTCATATCAATAATGTGCAGCATGCAGAAATTAGAAACCTCCTGATCGCTATCACCAGTCATCAGTCAGCAGTATTACTATTATTATTTATTATTCTTGATTTTTAAACTGTGATAAACCTTCAACTTTCAAGTTACTCTGGAACACGTACAACATAAATACAACATTCAAGAGAGTGGCAGAGAGCAAGAGAGTGAGACATCCTATATAATAAAAGAAAAACACCTACATAAATCTATACTCTATACATACATACAAATATACATAGTAAATAATATCTTGTGATCAAGGCATCAGCATCAGCATACAAAATACAAACTATCAAGTACCAAATACTGGTGACTGGACATTAAAGTAGGAAGAAAACAAGAACAAGTGAGTGGAAAGAAGAGCGGCTTTTGGATTTTGGAATAAAGCTTACTTCCATTTTCGGATCAAAAAAACTTGCATCTTCCATACTAAAACTTTCTCCGCACCTGTTGCCCTTCTTTCCCTTTCCTTTCCTTCCTACATCCTACATCCAAATACCTAGATTCTACATAGAAATAATACAAAAATAGCTTGGAGCTGAATCCGGATTAAGTTGCTCGCTCGAAATGTGCTCCATCGCTACAGGTAGAGTCACGTAAAATTTTTATAATTCATATTAATCATCATTTCTTCTTACAGTATTCATGTTCCATGTTCCATATTCTATATTGAACAACAAGTGTGTGGAGGACGAAATTTCCCGGAAATGTTCAAATAAACATTTCCGAGTCATAAGTTATACAAATACAAATACACAATATACATATACAATGTATATAGTACATACATACTTTGTTACACATGAACAAACAAGCATGTTCAAAAAACTGCTACTAGGTACTAGGTACTGGGTTAGCTGTTAGCTATGAGAAAACACAACTTGTAACGAGTAAGAATAAACCATGAACCAAGAATGATGAAACACACTTTGACCTTTTCACATTTCATTACAAATATCAAATATCAAAGTTATAGCTGAACAAACAAGTATGCTGAATGCTGAATGCTGAATCTTCAATGTTGAAATTATGGAGCAAGTTTTTTCATCTTCTATTTTCCGTATTCTGCAACTTCTCGTTACATTTTTTTTGGAAACACATTTCTCACATTTCATCATCAAAGAAATATTATATGTAGCTTGAAATTTTTAAAATCTTATTTACTTTTTGATCTACTTACAACTTCCAACTTACAAAGTGAATTTACTCTGTGTACCGTACTTTGTATGGGTGAAGAGCAGAAAATGAAGGATGAAGGAAGTAAGATGTTAGTAGTTAGTAAAGGAAATGAAACATTGAAACGGAAATTACTACATGAAGATGAAATCAAGTTTGTGTCTGAGCTTCAAAATACATCATAGTACATAATATACAGATATGAAATGTGTAATATTATGCTTTTTATTCTTTTTACGTGTAATAATATTCCATGCCTATGGAGATTTGGTACATGGATTTTTTTGTTGCTTCTCTATTTTCTGTCCGTTTTAAATATATTGCGGCGACTGTATGTTATATGTTGAACTCAAACGACAAAAGTGAGTATTGTACAATGCATAGTATAGAGTATATAGTGTATAGCGTATGCAAAATGTACAATGTACAGCGGGATGGGAGTAGAAATAGAGTTTGTCTGTGTAAAATATAAAACATGAAAGGATAGTATAAATTTATGCATGGCTTGGGAGAGAGACAACAGACAACATCAAGAGCAATAGCTTCTCATGCACATTATATAATGAAGAAAAAGAAAGACAGGCGAAGGAGAGGAGAGAATTAGTGTTTAGTGTGAGAGTGGGGAAAGTTGTCAGAGCCACAGCTACACAGGCTAGATATTAGATGCTAGATACAAGGAAAATAGTATAGAACAGAGTACAGAGTTCCGTTGCGTATCCCATAATTCAATTTTGAACATGCTAGAAATTCTCTCTCCCGAGAATTTCAATCCATGGCAACCAAAAGACTAAAAGGAAGAACGTGCGGAGAGAACAGAACAGAGAACAGAGGAGTGAAAGGAGACAAGCAAAATTTATCCAGTAATAACACCAACACTAGTTTCGCTATAGTTTTCATTGTATATCATATATTCTACATTCTACAGCACGTGTAAAATACACATGTAACTACATATACATAGATATATACCCTGTACAATCATGCATCGTCGGCTTTCATTACCAAAGACGAGTCTATACAAATTCACAATGTATACGTTCTATACAGTGTACAGTATACAGTGACACAGCATAATAACTTTGTAGGTATTGTGTATTTATCATGAGTTATGCGATTAAAGTCGTCTTTTCGTATACAAACTAAACTTTATGACCAAACATATATATGCATTGTTTTTACATGTCTGTGGGAGACACAGACAGAGAAAGGGAAAGGCATGTGTATTTGTTATTTGGACATTGTAAATGTATGAATACTTTTGTTACGAAAATATTTTGCATACCACCCAGTGGCATTTATTCGTAAGATATGTAGGAAAAACAAATTGTACCTTTTATTGTTATTTACTACAAATTTTATTATTACATTATTATTTTATTACATACTTTCTACTTTCATTATAGGTTCTAGCATCAACCTTGCATTCTGAAATTCTATCCAAAGTTCAAAATCCCGTTGGAATTCTTTGTCGAGTATAGAGTATAGACTGTAGACTGTAGACATTAAAGTTGTGTATTATGTTTATTCAGTAAAAGTAAACAGAACCATATTCAAATACAGAGTAAAGAATATTGAAATACGCCATACGCCACACAGTGTAATCATCATAAAGACTCTAAAAAAGTCATGCTTTGTTTTTATAATGAACTAATTTGTACGAATTTAATGGATTGAACTTTTGTGTAAATAACAGATACTTTAATCGACTGACATTCAGAGATCAAAGATGAAATCGAAGTTATAGTTTCTAGATAATAGACTCTAGTACCAGCATACAATTCACCTTTCAACTTGACAAACAACCGAGACTCAATATTTTACCTTTTTAATCATAATATGCCCTCAAAAGATATCAAACAGCATGCATCATCCATCTTTACTAAAGTTATTTATTATTTACAAAAGAAAAACAAATATCTTTCGTTTTATTTTTATTTACTTCTCAATTTCTTTAATAAAAAATACAGTTGGAAATACAGTTGGAAAAATCGATAGTCTCGCATAAAATACCCGTAGGCCTGTTTCAGAATTGATATAGAATTTAATATTATTGAAAGAATATTATTGTTACTTGAAGATAAAAAAGCATCATACCTTTCAAGTTGAAATATGAATATTACTGATATTTCTGGTTTCTGTTTCACTCATCTGATGAAGATTAATCGGCATTAAAATTAACTTCTCAGGATTTCTCAACTCAGTTGAAAATTGAAATTATATATATAAATTGCACATAGATAAAACTTAGATAAAACTTAAGACATAACGCATGTCTTGCATCTGTAATACATGTATGTTATATACTTTTGTAATAGGTTTTTTCAACTTTCTTATGTAAAAAATTGCATGTCCACTGTTTGCAAAACTTCAAGTGTTGTAGAAAAAGCAATTTTTATTTTGACAATATAAAACAGTTGTTTTTTGCTCCTCTTTTATCTATAATCTAGATTCTAGATTCTAGATGCACAAAAGTCGACACAGTTGTCTTTCTTTTTTTAATTTTTGGCTCAGAATTTGTTGCTCCTTTGGGAATGTGGACAAAGTTTGATAATTTAATTTAATTCAAAAGTTTCAAATTTCAAGACAATACTACAAAAATAAATTCTATTTTTTAAATTAGAGCGTAGCATTGTAAATAATAATGTAGTTATAAAATATAATGATTTTGCTGAAAAAATCAAAACTGTCGGCTAGTTTTCCTACCAAAACTTTCTTCCCGACGCTTTGATCAAATTAAATAATAATGAGAAAAGTTTTGGTGACAACGAGGCGAGATTATATCTCTGGGCTGTTCTATCTCTCTCTAGAATTTGGAATTTTCAGTCACGGCTTGGTAACGGTAGTGTCAAAAGTGCCATTTCCCATGAAATGATGCTTTATTGCTTTCTGTCTTATCACCATATATCGTGTGAAATGAAAAAGCGTAAAGAATATAATAAGTTGAGGCAAATAAATTCTTGTGTTTGTGTACTCCTATGTATTTTGCATTATTCATTTGATTTTGGAACACAAAACCAAAACCAAAAGTCAAATTCAAAAGATAAAGCAAAAAGATGAACGATGATAAAAACTTTTCTCCTCTTTGTCATCTAATTTAGTGTAGGATACAGTGCATATTGAACAAGTGACAAGTATCTATGTACTATATCTACTAGAGTTATATGGAATGTGGGGCATAAATAAAGAAGCTGCATATTAGACTTTTGAGAATTGAGATTCAAATACTAGTTACTATAGTTATATTATATTATTATCAATTCTACTAAACTTCTAAATAATTATATTATACACAGCACCCAATACAACATTTTCTTGCTTCTTGTAATTGTAAAACAACTGTCAAAACACAAACACATAAAACTTTGTGATTCGTCTCTTATAACTTTTTGGCCTAAGACAAAAAACGGTTTATACTACAGACTCAAGACTCAAAAGATAATGTTTTGCTTTTGAAAAATAAATAAAGTTAAAAATCCTCCCTTCGGGACGATTTTATATCGCCTTAAAAGCATAAATGCTTTAGGCTCCGGATGC
>JAQGBH010004671.1:0-16094 GCA_034698265.1 Sminthurinus aureus
TGCTAAGTAACGACGCAGTAGACAAAAGTGTGCTCAAAAACTTGATGAAACGTTCCGACTGACATGTCTCTACGGTACTGATTGTGAGCTATCTATTATGTACATGTCCTCACTTCACTATTTTATGACTTTATTGGTATTCCAAAGTATATCATTTATAGATTGAAGGAAAGGAGTCAAGCGAGGGGATTCGTCACGTATTGTGTGACTGTCTCCGTTCTAAGTGTTTATAACTTCTCTGTCTTGGGTCTTGGGTCTGTACTGTACTCGCTCTCTTCGCCGACGATGATCTCATCATCAAGGCACGAAAAGAGCAGTTTTGACTCATAATTTATTCAAATCTTTAGAAATTTAAAATATTGCGAAACATCTGGTTTATGAAATATGAAATGTAAAATGTTGTAAATTTGTCAAAAATTATAATAAGACAGAAGACGTACATTCTGAGTGAATGTACGTCTTTTGTCCAGATCCGAGATCCAAGGCTTCCTTCGTTGAATAAAACTATAGAGACTTGAATCCCTCGGACCACTCTCCGTTTTTAATCTGACCAAAGAAAACTAAAATAAACTCTTCTCTCACCAAAAACCACAAGTCCGAATAGTATTTCTTGTTATTTTCACTCATCGCATTTACATCATACAAGTCACTCATCTCGATTTACCCCGACTGCAACCGGTTGCTCAAACGGGATAAGCATCCGCGGTCTATGACTAAACTCATACCCTTCTGTTATTACATTACCGACAATACATAATATCTGATACTCGTTGCTTTTCCCTTTCTAGGTAAACATTTTTACCGCTCTACTCTTTTGTTTGATTACAGCTAACAATAAGAATACACTCAAATATCAAATAGAATGAAACTTTTAACAGAGTGCAAAAATATCTTTAACTACGAACTACTCAAGTTAATTGTCAGCCTATTTTATCCATGGCATTCAATTTTTGGCTACAACTAAGCTGCTATGCAGAATGGTGAGCTGTTTGAAATTTGAAACGTACGATGGTTTTCGATCGTCGGATACGGATTTTATAGGTACATGTCATGTTTTCCCGTCATTTGACGGGCGTCATTACTTGTACAAAATATAAATGCCCATATATTTTTGGTATTTGATGAGACATTTTATTCATTTTTGACAATGAGAGTTGAGATTGCCGAGTACAAGTCACGAGTCAAAGTCTTTTGTTCTTGGGGAATCAGTAATAAACGGATGAAACTGCTCTTCTTTTGTTGACATAAAAGTAATATGTAATATGAGTGCTGGATTATTATGCATTATCGATGACGACAGTTTTATGGAAAAATTAAGGGGCAGCAAAAATTTAGCATGATTATTCAAAATATTATGATGCAGTTTTTATTTGACAGATTGAAAAATTTCCAATTATTTTTCCATTTAGAAACAGGTACAAAATTTGGTTGAAAATTGAAAGTTGAAAATGTGAATAAAAGTTTACACTTTAAATTTTCATTGAGCTTGAATCAAAGTCTTACAGTAAAATGAAGAAGAAGAAGAAAAAGAATTTCAAGTGTTTTTTTATGGTGGGAAAATAAGTGTGAAATTCGTTAAACTTTGGTTGAGTTATCAATTAGTGATTTGTGATTTAGAGGACTTGGACGACGTTTCCTTGTTGGTTGATGACTCGGAGTCCTTGTCGGTTGGCGAGGTTGGCGAAGTTGCCGAAAGCTCCTTGGTAAGCTCCTGGATAAGCTCCTTGGTAGGCGTATGGGTAGGCGGATTGATATCCTTGGAAGGCGTTGGTGTAGGGATTTCCCAAATATCCGAATCGGTTGATTTGTTGGTTGTAGTAGGGATTGTACAAGTATGGGTTGTAGGCGTTGAGAGCTCCGATGTAGTTTTGTGGGACAACGGCTGCGAGTTTTGGGGTTGTCTTGACAACTGGAGCCTTGATGACAACTGGAGAAACTCTTGGGACAACTGGAACTGGAGCGGCGACTGGAACTGGAGCAGAGAGGATCACTGGAGAAGCTGGAACAACGTTGAATCCATTTTCGTCAGCAACGTAGTTGACGGCGACAGTTTGTCCGTTGGCGTCGACGTAGGAGTAACTTCCTCGCACTTCTTGGATTTGATCTTCTGGTGCGGCTTCTGGGTTCTGCAATTTGTAATTTGTTAAAAAACGATTGAAATTGAAATTCCTGTTTAAATATCCACAAAATGTGTAGTTTAAAATTCCTCGATTTATTTTGTTTTACCTTGATATGGCCGATGGCTTGTTGAGCAATTCCGTTGGAGGTGGCGAATCCGAAGTTGAATCTTCCGGCTGGGAGAGCGGTGTCGTCTTGGAAACTGTCGAGTGTTCTAGCCTCGCGGTCAGATTCCACTCCAGCAGCAGCCAAAGCGACGAAAGTGGCAATCAAAACCTAATCAAAAAATAGATAGAAAACACAGACAATGAAAAATTTGTTTTGAAAACTATCGTCAAAATATATTTAAATCCAAAAACTCAATCTTGGATCTTGATTCCAGAATTTATGAAAACTGCATGTGTACGAAAAACTGTGCGATTGAAAATGGCTTACGATTTTGATCATTTTGTTATTTGCTAGTGGCAGAGTTAATAAAACGAGAAGTAAAAAGGAAGAGCTGAGAAAAGTTAATGATGGTCAAGTTGGAAATTAATTTGGCTTTTATACTCGAACCAGATAATATGCACAAGAAGGAGAAACAGAACAAGAGCAAAAAGAGGAGCAAAAGAGCCCAGCCCAATTCCAGTTCAATTGACTTGATTCCAGAGGTGAGATCTTCTCCCTGCGCATCTTTTCTTAATCGTATTCTTCTTCTTTTGTCTCCCTACGATAAAAAACAGAGGAAAAAGAAGGAGCATATTTTTTTCTAGTTGGCTTTATCTTTATAGTGTTTGATATTTGATATTTGATACAGATTAGCATATGATTACACATTACACATTGAGCGTTAATCGTATTATGATAATCGTTATGATAATGACCGCCGTCAAGTACTTTTCGATTCTCTTTGAATTAATGAATGAATGAAGCAGACGCTCGCATTTTGTATGTACATTGATTTTTGGAGCGAGTTCCTGTCTCGTCAATCCTCTCGCACTCGCATCTCATTCTCATTCTCGTTTTCATTCGTCCATGATGAGGTGTATCAGGTGGATTTTTTCACCTGTTTACTCACTTGACAATGTTAATTGTGTCATCGAGAGCATTACAAATTTAATATGTAACAAAAATAACATGCAGTAAATAATAAATAATAAATAGTCAAAGTCAAGAGTCGAGTGTCAAATGTGGACAGTGTAAATAGTAAATAGTAAATAAATAAACTCATTGTCATTAGACAGTTGACAACGGTCGATCCTGCATTTTTCTTATTTCTGTCCGCATAATTCATATTTTTCATGTCGATTATAATGAGCGCATTAATCTTACTGCTCTTGATTTTTGATTCTTGATCTAGAATCTAGACAGACGAGTCGCGAGTCGCGAGTGGAAATAGAACAGATTATGTAAAAAGTGTATCAATAACAACAAGAGCAACTCGTAAGTGTGAGAAGATTCCACTTTGCATTTTGTCACCTGTACATCCAACACAAAACACAACACGATGCAGAATCAACAGTCAAGAATTGACAATCAATTCAAATGAGATGACAAGTGAAATTGAAATTCAGTTGGCTGGTGGTCGTCGTTGACATGTCAAGAGTTTGGAGTTTAGAGTTTAGAGTTGACATTTTTTGGAGAACGGTACGATTCGATTGGATAGTTGAAGTGATCCTCCTTGAAGCGTCTTCTCCTGTCTTTGTCAAATGTCAATTGTCAAGTGGTTAATTATCATTCTCAATTCTCAGTCCTCATCCTTATCGTCCGTCTCATCTTCTCACTGGCTCTGCAGCTCTGCAGCATTCGTAACTTTGTGAGTTGCGAATTGCAAATTGTGAATTGGGATCTGCCTCAACTGAAAGAAGAAGAAGACACGCGAATTTCAATGGGCAGGAGTGAGACGAGCCGAGTTGAGAGTTGAGATGACAGATGACATGCGACGAGATGCGACATGAACTAATAAATTGCTACACATATTATTTACATTTTTTAGGCACCTCTCGCTCTTCCAATTTTCAATCCACAGTCCACAGTCCAAAATCTACAATCACACATTTCAATGCATCATTTCATTTTACAAATGCTACGTGTTGTTTGTTTTCTAAATTCATTCATTCCTTTTTTGTCAATCTTCAATGCTCAATGTTCAATGCTCAATTTTCATCATTGTCAATTGACCATTTTTATGCAGCATTTTTATTCAGTATTCTGTGGGTTTGTCTCAGCCCTCAAATATCAAATATCAAATCTCAACTTACTCATCCAGATTATTCAAAATTCCATTCTCCATTCTCGATTCTCCATGAATTTATTAGGTGAACCCGTTTCCAATGTGAAGCTTCTTCTTCTTCGTCTTCTTTCACACTCCAGTTTTTATGCTCATCTCTCATCTCTCATCTTTTCTTTTTATGTAATATGACCAAGAAAAACAAGAAGAAGAACACTTTCAATATCAATGTGGTTTTGAATGGGACTAGTCGCACTTGTTTACTTTGTTTTCAGAATGTGATATAATTCATTTGATTATGTATTTATGCATTTACGGAGTTGGAATTTGAATGAATGGTCCATTAAATTATGGATTATGCCACATTTATCTGTTTTATATGAAAAGATGCGACTCTTGTTTTTTTTCCTCCCGTTGAACATTGAATAATGAATAATGAATTGAGAATTGGGAATCGAGTATCGAGTGGAGTATGCAAATGAGAAGTGAGTAGCGAGTGAGAGTGAAGATTCAAGATGCTGAATGTTGAACGCGGATGTAGACCAAAAGGAAGATGAGAAGGCCGATGTCACGCAATTTTTAAATTCAACATTCCAGTTTTTCTCCTCACTCCAGTCCAGTCGTCCAGTCATATTCAATTCTTTATTCAATCCAGTTCAGTTGTAGAAAATAATCCAGATATTCAGAAATCTAGTTCAGTGGGACCACATTTTAGACTATTGAGCTTTGAGCTTTGAGATTTGAGTGATGATCAAAGTCACAGTGGCAGTCAAAACATTTCATGCTGGTTTTTTTTTTCCTGTGAATCTTCAATCTTGATTCTTGATTCGTCTTCATTGAATAATAGTTGGTAGTTGATGCTGGAGAGTGGAAACTGGATTTTGGATTCTGGATTTATGATTTATGGTCAATATTGAACACTCAAGATTGAAGATGTGTATCAAATAGCAAATATGGAATACCTCGTCGCATCACCTATCAATTATCAATTATTCCAGTACATGTAATTATGCTCACAGAATACAGATAATGTGCTGGTCGATGAACGACTTTTATTCCTAATTCCTAATGAATACTGACTACTGGATATGAAAAGTGTATGAAATGACTGTAAATTAAAAGTGGAGAAGCTCCAATTAAAATTAAATTATGTATCCCATTTTTTCATAGGTTATGCTAATCAATGCGAAGGAGCTTCTTTTTCTGTTCATTGTAAATTGTAATGTCTACTGTCTACTGTCTACTGAACGTCTGAAGCAGTTCCTTGTGACTCAAAATGTTGTTTACTGGATCAAACATGATCCATAATCTTAATGGATTTAATGGATAATAATTAATAATGATCTGGGTACAAATTTCATTTTTTGCTCACTCTCCATTCTCAATTCTCAACCCTCTAGACTCTAGATTCAAGATTCAGGATTTAACCTGGAAATGGCAAAGAAGATGAGCTCGAAAAGATTGGTCTGCTCACTTCTACTCTCTTCAAAATTCAAAAGGTTGTCTCTTCTTTTTTCTTTGTTCTCTTGATATCAAGAATCTAGAATCTAGAATCGAGAATCGAGAATCGACAATCTGGATTTTAGAAACTTATGCAACTTACAATTTATGCAACATGGAAAACTAGCCTGTCAAAATGACACAGACATTCGCAAGTGACATGACACATGAGAATCATTTTGTACTTATCCAGTTTTTCGTAGGCATCTGCACGGATTCTGGATTCTGGATTCTGGACTCAAAATTCTAACTCAGGTTCAAAATGAACAGTCCAAACCAAATGCGGTCATCTCTTTTCCTTTCTAAGTCTACACATTGCCAAAATATTGATTTTTGATTTGCATGTAAATATGAAAAATACAAAATTTCCGTCTCCTCCGTTTTTGAAATGAGTTTTTTAATGTAATGATCATTTTTGGAATGAAAAGTGCAATAGTTAAAGTAAGTTTGTTGTTTGTGCGTAAAATGGTACATGTAAATTGTATTAAGTTTGGATTTGTAGTTATTTACCTGTGCTTCGAACTGTGAACTGTGAGATTAGAGATTAGAGATTAGGTGCACGCACCACAGCACAGGCTACAATCTACAATGTAGCCGCTACACAGTACAGAGACCCAGAGAGACAACTCAAAACTCTATCTAATGTCTAAAGTCTAGAGCGAGCAGAGTTTTTTTTTTGCTATATTGCATTTCATGACAGCATAAAAAGAAAGGAAATCGTACGAGCTCGCAAGCTTCTTTTACTTCTCTTTTGCATAATATACAAAAGAGAGAGAGAGAGAGAGTATGTAGCATGTACATTATATATTACACGGCCCGTCTTTTGCACACACAACACGCACAAATGTCCACCGTACACCATACACCGTACATATTCATTTAAAATATTATAATATTATTTTACATGTAGCTTTTGGCCAAGTACGTTATCCGTTTAGAAATGAACAGAGAACTGTGCAGAAACTGGATTCTTTTTTAATGACATTGACATTCCAACTCACAACTCTGACATTGGCCTCAATCATATTCTGCAAATACACCGCACTACAAACTACACACTACACACTATACAAAGTACTACGGCGAATCCTTTGTCCTTACTTTTTCACTTTGCACTCATTAAACGTTCAACATTTTGCATAACATTTTCATGCAAATAAAATCTACAATTTTTGTTTGGTTTGGAAAATTCAACAAAAAAAAATAATACAAATACAATCAAGACTACAATATGGATGATATTTTATTTTTTAACTTTTAAAGAGGTGAGAAATTGCAAATATGAAATGTGAAATTGGACTGCCTTTTCAATTGAATATGGGATGCGAATAAATAAATGATGAATAAGTACACGCAGAATAAAAAAGATGAATAATGGAGTTTATGAACAAAAACAAAAGCAGTGAAATGGAAAAGAGTATTTTTTATAATTCTGTATTATAAATTTTAATATTTATTGTACCCGTTGAAAGTTGAATTGACTTGAAAAAGTACATACGTATACTTGCATTATACATGTAAAACTTTGTATTTAAAATATTACGCATTTTTAATAAAATAGACTAAAAACCTTTGGCGAACCACGAATCATGGATTTTTTATAAATATATTGAAATATTATAATATTGGCAATCCATTACACTTTGACATTGACATTGATTACGCAGTGAGGATGAAGAATCAAGAATTTAAAAATACAAATCAGATTCTCATCAGTTACTTTATATACATATTTTAGCAGTCCAGTCTATTTTTGATTCTTGATTCTTGAACGATGCTTGCTGCTAATAAATCTATAATAATTGCATAGTACTTTCATACGTCATATTATATTTTGAATTTCACCATTCACCATTCACCATCCACATTCAACATTCCAGCATAAAATAAATAAATAACACTTTAACAAGTTCAACCAAAAACAAAAGGAGCGATAACAAAAACAAAACAAACGGTAAAATCACACCGGTGTAGATTGTAGATAATAGATAATACATAATAAATAGTACAGTAAATCTAACTGTAATGTAATATCATACGAAAAAAATCCAACGTTTTAAATATTATGCACAAGACACAAGACAGAAAGTTTTAAAATTCTATAATAAATTCTAATAGGAAAATGGTGCGTTTCTCTGCATTAAAACAGGAAAAAATACAAGAGTCAGTCATTTTTTTTGTAATAAATAATTTCCAAAGTGTCAGAAGCTCATCTATCATCTGTTCTTGTTGTATCTTGTAATAAAAATATGTAGATGATTGGATTGTTCATCATTTGGCCGCTAACGAGTAACGAGGCTGTGTAATATTATATGCTAACTAATTGTTGATTGGTAATATTATTAAGGTTTTGATTTTTTATTGCGATTCGGCGTTCTACGAGGCATTGAACATTTCTCCCTGACTTTTCAATTCCGATTGACATTTACAACCGCAACCTTAAAAGTAGAAATTAAAATAAAGCCGAAAATCAAATATAAAATAGAATTATCATCATTTAAAATTTAAAAGGCAGTTCATTTTTTTATTTCCTAAATATTTATAATTTTACCAGTTGCACACATATCCCGTTTTTGAAACCACTCCATAATATGATTTAAATGTCCTCCGTGGCCACAAGTCAAACAATATGAAACCAAACCTGCAATAGGAAACAGAAAAATATGTATTATGCATCATCAATCATCACTCATTCAACTATAACAAATAATATTATAAAAATCCAGATTTTTCTATGAAACAAAATAATAGAATTAAAACGAAAGACAATTACCTTTTGCGGGTGTGTGACAAATTGCACAGAACGAGACAATTCGTTTGCATTTGAGGCAGAATGGACCACGAGCGGATTCTCCACACATTTGACATGGAATTACAAAACCCACGGCTTGTTTCATCAAGAAACTATTATCAACAGTCTCCAGACATTTCAATACCTAAAATAGAAAATAGCAAACAAAACGTGTATTTTAGCTTCTACTTCCCATGGTCAAATTAAGCATGAAATTATGTACTTTATTAGCTCTCTGTAAAAAACAAGTATAGTTTATATTTTATCATGTTTTTTACCTCGGCTCGTTGCTGTAAGGAAAGCAGAAAACCACAAACAAAACAAGCATATTATTATGTGTTACCTTGCAATAATATTTGAAAAGTTAATAAATATTTAAGATACATGGAACATTCTAGAAAATAAACTGTTTTTGCTCTTCCAATAGAATTCAAAGTTCAAAATTCTGAGAATTAATATTTATAAAAAACCTGTAAAAATCCCCATCGATATAAAATCTCTGCATATCGGCGAATATATTCATCGTATAGCCCTTGATTTAAAATACCAAATTGTGACGATTATTATGATTATTAATTTTCATTATTGATCATTGTATCAAAAATCAAGACTTGTACACTTTTAAATCAAGCATCAAGAATTAAAGAAAATAAAGTGTGCTTTTTACTTGACATTGTGGAGTCCAAAACGTGTGTGCGAGCGACTGGAGGTCCATTTGTATAGCTGTGGAACATTTGACTACTTCCAGCAACAACATTGTGATGATGACTACTACTACTTTCTAAATTACGGGCTACTTCCTGCATACTCGAATTCAAATTCTCATCCAAGGAATCAGACTGAATTTACAAAATAAACAAAACAAAACAAAAAATTAAAGAAATTATTTAAAAGTTCATGATTCATAATGATATATTATTGTGTAAAATGCAAACGTAAATATCAATCATAAAATTAATAAAAAATGTTGTGTACCCAGGAATTTGATCTTGTCTGCCGGAAAAAGCTGTCACATGTCAATGGATTTATGACGACACCATGAAGACTGTCTGAACCATGAACAGTATGATACGGAGAAACGCTCAATCCCTGTTAATTCAAAAATCATTGTAAATTATAAAAAAAAATGACAAGAATATTATAAAACTCAAAACTCAAGCAATATTGTGTATTTTACACATTACAAAAACCGAATACATTACATTTATATAAAAAATCCACAGCTGTTAATAATAATAATTAAAAGTAGATAGTAGAATACACGTCAATTAGCATTTAATCACATAAACATGAATAAAGAACCCTTAAAAATACAGAATAAAATTTTTACAAAAGATTTAGATGCATGAATAATAATAGTACTTATGTGGATTTTCATATTTCAGGCCCATGCATATAAAATATTACGTACTATAGTCTATAGTAAATCACAAATCCTAACAGAGGAAAAACCACTACAATAATAATTATTTATACTCGAGATTTCCTATATTAATTATTATCTTTTGTTTTCCCTTTCATATTTTACGATCGTCCTACACTAAATAAAATAAATAACGCCGTAATACAAATAAAGCCAGTTAAGAAAACATAAAACAGACGCCCGTGCAAAAATAGCGTCATTACCCCAGCATAATTAAAAATATCAAAGCTCAAAGCTCGAACATCCAGAATTTTCTTTACAATTAATATATATTTTTTTTACAGAGAATTAAGACCTGACCAAATCGATGTTAAACTGTGTCATGCACCGTTGAACATTAAATATCTTACATATCACACATCACACATCATGCAAAATCCTAAATAATAAATCATATCATAATAATATCACACCTTCAAAAAAACGAAGAAAAACAAAGGGAAATCATAATTTTGAAAACTAACAATACACATGTTCAAATTTAAGAAATCAACAAGAAATTAGTTTTTTCAACATATTTACAATCTTACGTAAAATTTAAAATAAAAAATGATGGAAATAAAATTCAAGTAAAAAGTACAGAATACAGAATGGGAGTTGAACATAAAAAAAGAAAAACAACAAGAAAACCAATCAGTATAAAACGTAAAATGTTTTGGGTTTTGGGAATTTGGGGTTCTAAATTTGACAAGTACGATAATTATTTTTGATTTTGAAATCTAACCTTTCCAATTTTACCAATTTTCCAACTTTTTGGCACTGCTAAACGCTGCACAATACACAATATACAACAAAAATATCCGTTTTACTTATGTACATGGGCCTGATTAATTAATGTGTCTTATAATTTATAAAATGTAATACACACAATAGATTTTTTCTTGGATGTGCAATAACATAAATACAACAACTAAAATACGATAGGAGAAGGGGAAAAAAAGAATAGCTAATAAATGATGAATATTGATAGAAGATATGGAAAATAGAAATAGATCAGACCGAAACCGAATTCTCCTGTATATTGATAATTGATACATACATAACTTATTGTACATATACGTAAGTACAAAGATTGTACGTACCATCTGGAAATATACAGGGGAAAGAGAAAGAGAGAGAAAAAGAGAGTACAGTAATATTTACATAAGTACATTGAAATACAATAGAAATAAGAGTAAATATTACACATCAATATTATGTACATTTAATAAATAATAAATAATAAAAGTAAAAAAAAATGACATACTGGTTGTTTATTGTTGAACTGGGGAGTTTTTCCATTCCGACCATCGCCAGCACCACCAATAGTAATTCCGTTGTATGATGATTGTCCTAATTTCTTAGTGGCACTAGCTTGATGTGGAGTGGAGAAGAGACAAGTGATTGAAACGGCTGTTTGTACATCCCCATGAAATGCATAATGTTGAATTCTTTATTAAACAAAACAAAAATAAACAAAATGAACCTTGAAATCATAATTCATAATATTTACTGTGGACCACAATTTTTTATTCTTCTTTTTTCTTACATTGAATTAATTAATTTACTCCCGAGCGGATGATAATGGATCCAATTTACATCCTCATCATCTCCAGAAGATTCGCTATGGTTGAGGAGGGAGGAAGTTGATGCATTCGCATCTCCTTTCTTTGGCTGATAGGACTTGTCAACATATTTTGCAACAACACCCATAATTTGCCACAGCTGTGCAGTTCTGGTGTAGTTTAAACTGAGAGCTCTCTTCTCATTCTCTAAGCAAAGAGCTTGTCGATCCGTCGGCTTGGCCAAATGAGTGTAGGCGGATGCTAATTCTCGAGAGAAGGGAAGAAGTTGACACACATCAAAAATTGTGACTAGACCTGCTCTTTTCCGCTCACTTCGGCGATTTCGCCTTCTTAAACTCTGTAATATAAAACATAAAATTAAAACAATTCTTTAAAATATAATTCATAGTTTAATATTTAATACAACACAATTATAGCATAATAAATAATAAATATTACTATTATTGTCAAATGAAAAATGTAAATAAAACTCGTACAATTTCATCGTTGTCATGAGCTAATTGTGATAAAAAAGGGCCGAGGTCACTTAAACTTCTTGGAGTACGAGTGTCCGAGTTCATTTTAACTCGCCTTAAATAAGGTGGTCTTCCAAAACAGATCAAAACACCCACAGAACAGAAACGAGCACCGGAAGTTCGTGGAAATGGGACGTTTGATACTCCTCTAAAAAAAATAAGCAACATAATTTTAAATTATGCATAAATAAAAACCAAAAATATGTATAAATTATAAATCATGTATAATTTTTTCAAGAATAATAATTACCTCGCAGGAAAAGCAGAAGCAAAATCATCACGGATTTCTAAAGGCTACAAAAATATATAGTTTATGATTTATGATTTGCTTCTTGATTTTTGTATATTATGAGTTTAAAAATGGACAAAACAATAATAATATTATTATATTATTTGCTATTTATCTTTTGTGGTACAAAAAACAAATACTATATGATTAAATTTACTTTGATAAGGCTCATGAAGGACGCAAATGTATTTATGCAGGCGCTAAGACTAGGCTCTCTTTTCCTCGCATATTGAGATGCAGTTTGTTTTAAAATCTACAGAGAAATATAACAAAAAAAATAAAAGTAAAATTATTATGACTTATTATAGACTTTTACACACACATGATAAAAATCAAAGATCCGTAAAATATACAAAAACATAAATAATATAATAATACCTTTTGTAATTGGGTTTTGTCTACTTCAGACGTACTACTTGTAACTAGGAATATCGGAGGTGCAATTGGATAACTATGTGGGAAAGTCACCAGGATAACAACAGACAGAGATCTAAATTTCGGATCTGTTCGCCAACTAAATCTCAACATTCTTCTATTTTCTTCAATCTGAAAAAATAGACAATGAATTTAGAAATTCGTAGTAAAAAAGATTTTTTGTTCATTTCGTGTCATTAATAAATAATAAATCAATTATAAAAGGATGAACAATAAAGTATGATTTTTGGAATGAATTTTTAATTTGTCATAAATAAAGTATTTCAAACCTGTTCAAAAATAACAGATTCTGGTTTACTCTCAGCAACAGATTCAAATTCCGCCTTGAGTAATTCATCTCTCTTTGAACTTGCTTGTGATAGGGATTTTCTCCTTGACATGGAAGAATCACCATCCTCTGTACTATTTTCACCCTCATAATTTGAATTTGATGGACTATTCCCTGCAAATCCTTCATCCTCCTCCTCAAAAACTTCTCCAACTTTTCCCTCTGCATTAAAATCCCCCTCATTTACAACATGTGACATTGATGAACGGCGAGTTGACAGGGATTCTTCTCCTGACAGTTCCACCACTTCGGTTGGTGGTGTAAAAATTCTTAGGTATTGGTCACGACTGAATGTGATGAGATCAAAAGTAGATTCGGACTTTCTCCAGGCAAACTAAACAAAAATACAAAAAAGGGAAGCAAAATTTTTATTATTATGTTGACTTTTGAATTTTTACTCGTTTAGTAAAAGTAAAAAAAATCCATGGATAATATTATACAAAATTAAAATACCTCAACAATGTCATAAGCTTGAAATGTGTAGATTGGACTTGAAGTATTACTAAATCGTTTCCAATCCCAAAGACTTAAAAGGCCAGAGTCTCTTCTTAAAATTGGTACCTGTTTTTATGTAATGTAAATACTAGTTTTTAAGTCTGTTAAATATTACATCAAAATTATAACTTGCTATAATTAATTATTATTATTATTTTTACGCATTGAGTGACGATTCCTCGTCCAAAAGGCGCTGGCCTCGCTCTAGAATTAAAAACAAAAACGAATTTGATAATAATATTGACTGCGAACAACTTGATACTTGATATCATAATATTTTTGTTTTTCTAACCTCCAACATGCATTCGGTAATGTTAAACACGGGCCTTTTGACTTTGGATTTTGATTTTGAGCTGCCAATTTACTAAATTTGACGGTACAATCTATAAAATAAAACATAAAACCCAAATACTTCTATTATCTAGGTATTTTTTTATTTATTAAAAACAACAAGGTTTATTTGTACTTATTTTGTAATTACCTTGAGCAGCTGTAACTATCGTTTCACTATTGAGCCATTCCAATCCTATAAAATAATTACCAGACGTTAGAATTAATTTTAGCAAAAAATGCATGACACATGGATTCATACAATCTGAATAATAAAAAGTAAAAAGTAATTTTAAAAATAAAAATAACATAGTAAGAATAATTTATGTGTATTTTTCTCAACAAAAATTATTATAATATTCACCATTAATTTTCATATTGTGAGCTGCAATATATTCAGACGGAACATTTGCCTTCCTCAAATCCCAAATTTTAATATGACCACCATCACAAGAAGCGAGTGTGTCCGTCTTCCATTTATTCCATCTGACTTGTGAAGCACCGTCAAGGGCTGAAAGAGATTGCTGCGGTTTTTCAGATCCAATATGACGAGGAATTCGAATGTCCCAAATATGAACAAAACTGTCAAAAAATAAATAAGGATACATAATTTAAATCGTACACTATTGTTGAGCTCTTCATAATTTAAAATACCATTAATGCACACATTTTGGTTTTACACTCAACACTCAATATAATACTTACGCATCAAAACTACTAGTTGCGAGGAGATTCGGAGCTTGACATGACCAATCAATGTCAGTGATGACCCGAGAGTGACATTTCAGTCGATAAATGCATTTCAATTCAGCTCCATCCGTCAGTTCAAAAATATCACAGCGTTGACTACTCTGTAATTTTAATGAAAATGTACACATATTACATATTATATACGTTTTTTAAAAAAAATTCCGATATAACAGTAAAAACTAATAATAATACTTATTTTTATAATATTTGAAGTTAAACTTACAGCTACAGCTACAATGTTTGAATTGTGCTTCCATTGAGTACTTGAAATTTCATATTTTGACCCGTATGGAATTCGGACGAACAAATCTCCAGAGGAACCAGACAAATCCAACACACCGACATATTTTCGTCTGTAAATTGTAAAATATTTGGATTTTATTGATTGAAAATTGAAATTATGCACATATCATTGAAGATTATTTATTATTCAATCAATTAAAATTAAGTAAGTAGCTTTTATGTACCCTGCTAGAACGGCATATTGACCCGAGGTAGCCAAGGACATGGTCGTCGCCTGTTAAAATAGAATAACCATGGCAATGTCAATTATATTACAATTTTACACATTTACAATTCAAATTCATGATTTTTTATACAATTCTTTATAAATATGAGACAGGAATAATAATTTGTAGAAATATGAATTAAATACCTGTAAATCTCTGTACTCCATGCTGAAACTCTCTGACCCGTACTTGCTCGTCATTTTCAATTGAACTTTTGGACCTTTGACCCTAACTAAAAACTAAACTAACAACTCATTTGTAATCTTGACGCCTTTGTTATTTCCTCGGTACTGTCAATTATTAATTATGATTGTGTGATCTGTGATGCAGAAATAAAAAAGATTTTGATTTTTGATATTTTTTGTTAGCTATCTTGTGATGATGTGATTTTACATGCTAATTGTTGTTAATTAATGAACGACACACACTCAATACGATGTTCAGTAATGTAAATAATATAAACAAACTATCGAAAACGCATTTAAAGTTGAATATGTTACATTTTTCTATCAAAATAATTACACAAATCAAAATTCACGAGTCTGGGGAAAAAAAATCAGCTGATGGTTTGATTCTTCGCGGATCTCGGCAGGGAAATCACATCTTTTGCATTTATTGTGTGATACGCAATCAAGGACCCCGCAGGCATTAAATATAGGAAAAGTGCCCCCCGACCGATTTGGCTCAAATTTTGCACAAAGGTACTTCAAACCACCCCTTACAACTTTTCTATTACAACTTCTCGGGGGATGTTGATTTATGACCTCTAGGGGTCACCGAAGTTTGGAATTAATTGTTAGATTCTGACGCCGTTTGAAAGTTTTATTCACTTTTGGC
>JAQGBH010004672.1:0-16092 GCA_034698265.1 Sminthurinus aureus
GTTGCGTTCTTAAAGGTTTTTGCGTTCTTTGCGGTTTTTTATTTGTAAACAGTGAACCGCAAGACAACTCAAGAATTGGTAGGGGACCGCTGAGATCGTTTTTCTACCTTGCTCTTTATACAAAATGTAGAGGATAAATGGTAAAGTGTAAAGTGTAAACGTAGAAACAATGTATGTCAGTATGTAGATAATGGAAGTGAATAGAATGGAATAGAATAGTCTTTATGGAAATTGGGTACAATGGCAAGAGACAAGAGACAAAAGTCACATTTACTTGACAATTAGCGTTATCTCTGCACGTTAGATGTAGTGTTAAACGCTGGATACTGGATAAAGTGGAGGAATTGGTAACTCAAGTTAAGAGAACACAAAGACACAAGACACAAGGAGAAAGTAAGGGAAGGGAATGTAAAATAATAGGAAGAGAGGAATGATTTTACTTGTAAGTAATCCTGCCTCGTTTCTCGTGTCTAGAGTCTCGAGTCGTTGTATGTAAAATGTAGAATGTAGATAGTAGATAGGAGTTAGTAGGTATTTAAGACCAAGTTGTATGGAGAATGGAGAATGGAGCTTACCATCAGCTGTAGTTGGAGAGTGTAAGTTGTCCCTGTCGCGAGCCTCTCGTGAGAACATTCTTTTGAAAACAGAGGTGATGGATGCAGCCCGGCTCAACTTTCCACTCACGCTCTCGTTCAACGTACTTTGGCTCGCATTAGAACGAACGCTCGCTGTCCTCTCCCGTCTAATGAAACTACCTCTTTTTGATGGAGTTAGTGAAACTCGTCGTCCCACCGCCTGGAAAGCACAAGAAGAAAAATACACTCTGTTAAAATACACTTTGGATACCTACACTCTCAACATTTTACAGTTTTGAAGCTTTTTTGGAGCATCTCTCTGTATACATTTATATAGGGGATGCTCCCGAGATGCTCCAAAAAAGAACCTTTTACGATGCTCTTTAGCGGAGAGTGTACAAACTACAAACTACATTCAAATCACATACATGCCCAGGATATCAATTTAAATTGTAATTCCCTACACTTCCTCTTGTTCTTGTTCTGGTTCTATTTCTAATTTCTACATATTTATACATGGAATATTATTTCTAGTGATTCCATTTTGTTACATTATACACTATACACTGTTCTCCCGTCTGTTCCCTACCACTTTCTCACTCTCGCCTCTTAATTGGAACGAGATTTTCGCATTTGTACCCACGCCTACGCCCCATCACCGGACTCAAAATCTACACTCAAATTTACATACATAGTACACAAAGGACTTGAGACTTGAGTATTGAGTACGCAAGAGGTGCGATGGAACGTTAAATATAGAATATAGAATGTAGATTGATGAAAGCTCGGTAAAACGAAGAACGAAAAACTGAACACCGAACACTGGCATTACCTAAAGATAATTTTTCTTTCCATTTTCCCATTTAAACATTCTACATTTTACAATTAAGGACACGAGTCGAACTAATGGAATTCATTGTTAGTAGTGGAGAGTGGGTAGTTTTTATAACACGTACATTGTACAAGGGATACGACGTACTTTCTAAATTGTAAATTGTTATAATATCAAAAAAAAAGAAACTGAGGACGAACCACAAAAATCAATAGTACCTAGATTGTAGATGCAGCCTTTCCATTCTAATTTTACATGTAGGAAAGCCTCGCTCAAAAAGGCAAAAGAAGTTAAAAAGGCCATAGTTATTTTTGTTCTGTAATTTTTTGTCCTATTATACTGTACAATCTACTATCTACAATCTACATTGCACATTGTGCACAGAAGATGTGATGTGGAGGGACATAAAATTTCCCAAATTTTCTTTATGTTTTCCCTAATTAAGCGCAACGATGTATATAAATTCAAGTGTGGCTGAAATTATGCAGAGATATTTATTGTGAAAAGTTTTCCTTTCACCAAACCAAAAGAGAGCGACATAAAGTTTAAAGATAAATTTGCAAAGGA
The DNA here is from genome assembly GCA_034698265.1 of Sminthurinus aureus. Classification (NCBI taxonomy): domain Eukaryota; kingdom Metazoa; phylum Arthropoda; class Collembola; order Symphypleona; family Katiannidae; genus Sminthurinus; species Sminthurinus aureus. The sequence goes on from JAQGBH010004672.1 coordinate 1,975, forward strand.
ACTAGGCATTTTTCTACGTTTCATTTTATTCAATTTAAACATTGCATCGGCATTGGCGTTGGCATTGCACTGCATCGGAATTGGTAGGTAGGTCGTTAGCAAATACAGTCGAATAATACAGAGTCGTTTGTCCTTTGCCGTTTGTATAGTTTGTTGCTTGCATTCGGCTCCTAATTTACCCATTTGATGTTGCATCTCTCTCTCTCTCTCTCTCTCTCTCTCTGTTTTTCTCTGTCTTATCCAAATTTCTGAATTCTGCATTCATCTGCATGTATGTCTAGTGTATACAGTAATACAGTGTACAGGGTACGCGGTACCCATAATGTCTTGAAATGAAACTGAGACATTTGAATTTGCATGTACAGAAACTTGGCCTAGGTCCAAAGACAGTCATTAGAAAAATGTGTGTCTCTAGTCTCTAGTTGTGCAGAATAAAAGGGTTGAAGCACGGTGCACAAATGTTGTATTTGTGCATGAAGCACGTACCGTGAACCATGTACAATGTAACATGTACATTGGACAAGTCGAGATAAAGACCAAAGTTTCTCAATGTTTGGAGAAAGCCAATTTTCAGGTTATAAAATAAATGGAGGGGCTAGAGAGGCTAGAGACAAAATGGAAATCCAGATGACAATGACAATGACAACGGAAATGAAAATGAAAATGAACCTCATGTGACCTTTAAGTGCTACACATTTACTGTTCATGTTCATATTCATACTCAATTCACTTACTCTCTTTTCTCCATGGGATTTGAAATGTACCGTAAACCGTAAAGGAGGCTGTAATTGATAATTCTCAAATCTCAAATGCATGGATACATGGGGGAAATTAATTTCCTACAAAGTTCAAACATGAAAGCTTGCCCTTTCATCTTTCATACACAGATCTACTAAAGACTAAAGACTATTAAATAATTTTAATATGGCAAAAAAAAATTGTGGAAACTGAAAATATTCTGCAAGAAATGCTTAAAATGGACAATGGACCTATACAAAAACTAATTCGAATCTACAATCTACAGCGAATGTACTATGTACTATGAACAATTTGAATCTGTTATAGGTTTAGATTTTCCATTTTACATTGCTCATGTCCACGGAAATAGAGGAATGAGATTTCATCTTGTTTTGCTAATCAAAATTCCTCATATGAGCTCCATTAGCATGTTGCGAGTCATATTCGATAACCCATTAAACTTATTTTCTTGAACCACGATTTGGAATTTGGAACTTATATACTTGGAATTTATAATTTATAATTTATAATTTCTCCTTTGCCTCCGTTACGTGTTGTGAACATTAAATATTGTACAACACATCAAAAACTATGCACTGTGAACTGCTGTTTAGATATTAGATATTAGTAATGAATTTAGGAAATTAAAATCATTTGTTTCAGTGAATATCAATAATATATTCATATGTACATACATTTTCTCCCACTAGGAACAAAAACTCGAAAAAACTAACATTTCTCCAGTAAAAACCCCTTAACTGACAACAGCACCTGTCTTTGGCTTTGACTACATTATGCGTTTAATGCGTTTAGTGTATTATACAATTTAAATTGATATAGTAGACAGTGGGCTTTTTAATGCACTTTTCCAGATCAGATCCGAGCAAGGTTTTTGAAAAGCATATAATATAATAATATAATGATGTTGTGATAAAAGAACAAAGAGTTGTCTTACTCCACTCAGCGACACTTCATCTAATTTCACGGAAGGCGGTGAGATAATTTCCTGCTCATCTTCACTCACTTTAATGTTGGCAGTGGAGCTAATTGGTTCCTCATCTCGATACTCTTCAGCAGCGACGGTGTAAGGCAAGTCCGGAGGATACACTTCATCCCAATATTGATCTGAAAGAAATTAAAAACCAATTCATAAGGTATGCACTTCAAAGGGCTTTGAGCTTTAAGTACGGACTATAATACACATATAGGACTTAATACCTTTTAACGGATAACGTATAGTATGTACATTGTACATATATTTCATACCGTTGAATTAAGAGGGACGGGTTTAAAAAGATTTCAAATACCTTTTATTAAATCAGGATGGTTGTTCCACATCTCATCAACGATCAAGTAGGACACCTGTTCAAAGGATTAACATTTCCGTGAAATCTTTATGCACATGTTCCACTCTTTTCAATTACCATTTACCATTTACCCTTTTGCATTTTCCAGTCATAGGATTCTAATAAAGAGCATAGAGCTGTCATTATGGTCACTGTACAATGTACAACGTGCAACGTATAGTGTGTATACAGCATCCATCATTCATCGCCTTGTTGGATAACAGGAGGAAAAGTATTTCATGGAAAATGACAAGTTTTGGGTTCTACGTTCTAGAATCTAGAATCTAGGATCTAGAATGTAGACATTTATAACTTTTCTCACACTCAACACTCAACATTCACGAGTCTAATCGTATCTACTTTTTATTCCACTCCAATCTACTTTTACATTTACAGTTACTTTCTCTTTCACTTTCACTTTTGCTACGGTTTGCTCGCTCGCTCTTTCAGCCACCACGTGGACCCTTTCAAGTTTCACTTTTGACTTTTCCTTCTTCTGTCTCTGGTCTCTGGTCTCTGGACTAAAACTACCCACTCAGAATTCGCTTCACTTTCACTTGACTTTTGTGATGGATGATTTCGTTTGAATTTAAAGTAAGTTTTCTCATCTACAATCTACATGCTCCGTTTGCATTCTGTATAATGTGTTTTGTACACATGTATAATGTACACTTGAGGAGGTAAAAACATGGGAAATATCTAGTCAACATGAAACAAGACTTGTACCCATAATGGTTCACAGTTTGTAAATTTCATATACATATCCACAATCTACACTCTACACTCTACCACTATACACTCTACACTCTACCACTATACACTCTACATTTGAGTCTAAAGTCTAAAGCAGAACGAGTTCTTGACTCTTGGACTCTTGGCTCTTGGTTCTTGATATTTCAGTTACCGTCAAGTTTGCTGAGTGAAAAGGTACGGAATTCAATGGTGGTGCTGGATGTTGGATGTTGAATGTTGGAAGTTGAAAGTCGGACGGATGGAAATTGGAAAAAGGACCAAGGCAAAGAGTGAATTCTAGTTATTAGACATCCCCGTATCCTACTCACATAGAGAAAACATGCCTGGTAAATGGTCTGTATCTACCTTTTTACAGTTGCTCAACGCTCAACGCTTCCGTTAAGAAAGTGGTAACTATTACTTTTCCTTAACAAAACTCTCAACTCTTAATGTAGTCAAGACTCAAGACTTGAGCTAGGCAAGATGCGGAACATGAAGAAAATTCTACACTTTACTTTCTAGACTCTAGAACGTAGAACGTAGAGTCTAGAGTTTAACAGTCCTCACTTTGCTCACTTCCTTTTTCAGTCTTCACCGGAACATTAAATCACCAAGCGGTTGAATATTAAAAGAAAATACAGACTAAACTTGATCTAAAAAGACATTCAAATTTTGAATTGGAATTTGAATGTTAGAATTCAAAAGGGTTACCCATAATTCTTAAAAATTTTATCAATTGCTAGCAGTTGCCATGAATCCAATTCCAACAAATTGAATCGTACCTTGAATCTTGAATATTCAACGTTACCTAAAAGGTGTAAAAATTTGGATGACTTAATAAAATCAAGGTGACTGAATAAAAATTAAACTGCATTCTACAGATATTTTTAGGAAATTCATGACATAAAAAAGCATTGGCACTGCCATTGGCGTTGATTTTCCGTGTAAAACATGAAGTAAAACACAGGCATAAATTCACGCTCTACAACTTTTTAAGCTCGTAACCGTAACCATAACCAAAAACCTTAAACTTTTTGATGTTGATTTGATTTGTTTCTTTTTGATAAAACTAGGTAAACACTTTTGGTTGACATCAAATAATAAAATCATGGGAAAATAGTAGAAAAAGTATTTTTCACAAGTTTTTTTTGTTTTCAACAAAAAACAATCCAAGCCAACCCAATTCAATTGAATTTCAGTTGTGTATGCATGAGTTTTAGATATGGTTTTAGAGACTAGAGACTAGAAACTAGAGACGGAAATATTAAATAATTGGAGGGAGAACAGAGGAAAGAATCACCCGTGCATGAAAATGACAATGGTTAATGTTTGAACATTTCTTCCTCATCCTTGTTTTCCCTTTTCCTTTTACTTTTACTTTTACTTTTTGCTCCAAACAATTTTAGTCTGTATTTTGTATATCGCGTAGACTCTGAACTAGAAAAACCCAAAACCAAAACCAAACCAAACTAAAAGAAAGCATGTAAACGGAGTGAAGACTGAAGACTAACGACTAAAGACTGAAGACAAAAACGATCATCAGAGAAAAAGGCAGAAAAACTTTTTTTGGAGGGTTGGAAATACTGGCATAAAAGCGGGAAAACGGAGGACATGAAAAGGAAAGTGCAAGTGAAAAGAAAGAGAGAGAAAGTGGACGGAGAAAGTTAGTCAATGCGTGTATAATAGTACACAACATTTGAGCCGTGAAAGAGAAGCTGGAACGAGAAGGATGGCGGGAGATGGGAGATGAGAGAAAAACACAATGTTGAATTGAGGGAAAATGGAAGAAAATTTAGTCAAGTGGAACAATGACGGAAGTGTGAGGAGAAAAGAGAAAAAGTTTTACCATACATTCCCTCTTCTATGTCTATGTCTCTTGGACTAGTGAATGGTGAATAGTGAATAAGAGTATAGAGAAGCGAAGAACGGACTTTCCTACCCACAGTGTTGAGCGTTGAGTGTTGAGTGTTGAGTGTTGAGAGGAGAGTGGGTGCCAAATGAGTGTTGTTAGCTTCTGGATTCACTTTTGGAGAAAGTGGAGGAGGAAAATGACTTGAGATTCATTCTAGATTCTAGATTCTAGATTCTAGGTTCTAGATTTGAGAAGTAGTGGAAAGTAAAAGTAAAAGTAGTTATTTTACAGGGAAGAGTTGTACTATTGCTCCTAGTTTCTAGTTCCTCTTTCTCTTTCCTAGTTCGTAGTCAAGTGGTGGGTGATGTCAGCTCAAAAGTACTAAGATACTAACAAGTAAGAAGTGAGTACTGATAGAGATTGAGATGGAGATGGAGATAGATATTAAGATCTCTTAGGAAAACCATAACACGAGTTCCCTCTTCAAAAGGATTTCCTATTGTCTCTACTCCAGTTACAGCTTCAGCTCCAGTTTTAGATCTAGATCCAGTTCCATTTCCCATTTACCATTTCCCCAGTCTCTTTCTCTCTATCTAATGTATTCGTCCAACTGCACTTTGTCCATATGCCCATATGTCCATATATCCATATGTACAACGTGCATGTACATTTACATTGTACATGTTTAAGGATACGGATAAGGATAAGGATATGTTTATGGAATCATTCGAGTCTTTATATCATTCTTAACTCTCAACTCTCAACAATCTCCACATCAATCTCAAGAGAATTCTCAAAAACATATTTTTTCCTCCCTATTCCTCCTCATCTCTACACTCTACAGTAGTACTCGTACGATTGTAAAGATTTATAGATGGATAGAAATAGATATGAGATATAAGTAAGTATCGGAGAAAATGTGATATCGAGATATCCTTCTTACTCGTCCACGTTTATCTCAGCAGTAGCCGTTGCCGTTTTCATTTTCGTTCTCACTTGCTTAAGGTCCACTTTTCCCAATGACTACTGTTTATCACACTCTTTTAAATCTCTTTTAAATGTTTTCTATCATCTATAATCTAGATTCTAGATTCTAGATAGATTCCGAGTAAGAGTTTGCGGACGATTAGTAACAGCTTCTAGCTTCTAGTTGTTTTTATAATTTTGAAATATTATTATTTATAGGTTACCTTGTGGGCTCGATCAATCAGCCAATTGAGCTCAAACTATAGAAAAGGGGAAATGAAAGCAACATGAAAAATTAAGACCAAGTGATGATGCTCGACTTGTTCATAAAGATTAAAGTATAGAAAACACTTGAAAATTGAAAACGTCCAGTCCATTAACTACTTACATCATCATCATCCATTCCAAAAGGATTGATCAACGTTTCTGCCACTTTGAGCCATCCCATGTAAAAGAAAAACTGGGAAAATAATATTGAGGGAAAATAAAATATAAATAATAAACCATCAAAATCATATCTTTAATTTATTTAAATGTTGAATGCAAAATATGCAGTGTTATATTTATATTTATTTACAGTGATTAAGAGAAGGAGGTTCAAATATTTTTACCTGAAGGGTTGTAAAAATAGGGAAAACGAGGTCAATTTCATCCTTTTCCTTATTTGAAGTGTGATTTTTTAACCACTGACTTCCCATCATTGAGGCAGCAAAGTAACTGTAGACGGCCAATGTACAAACCTAAATGGTAAATAATGCAGAGTAAATAATTATGAAATACTATTTATAGTACACAGTACAGAACTAAAGAGCATCAACCTAATACAGCGGAACTGAATTATGAAATAAATGACTGAATCAAAAGTCCTTGTTAATTAATTTTGTGTGTTGATTTACACAGGCTCCATTTATATGCTGTACTTTAAACAGTGTACAGTGTTTTCATTTAATTAACTGTTGGCCTTTGTAGTAAAATGTGTTTATGTTTTTAGATTAACAATATACATTTCACCTCCAGCCTCCAGCAGCAGCAGTAGCAGGATGGTTTTTTGTATTAAGAATGTTTCATTAAAATGTGATTGGAGGTGTATTGTGTAATTAGCTAATGAACACTGAGCAAAATATTTTGGGACATCACAAGAAAATAGGTGGAGAAATTAATGCTGGAAAGTGACGTGGTTTTGTATTTTGTAGTTATGAATCAAGTTTCATGAATTTCATATTCATAAGTGTACGTTGTGATTTGTTTTTTTAAGTAAATTAGTAAATTTGCTCCAGGACAACTCAGTGACGCTATCTAAAATCTAAAGGACCGCTGGATTTTCTCGGAAATAGTATCCATTTAATTTAAAACTGAATATCATAATATTCTATTGTACGATGCAGGATGATGTATTCATTTCAAACTCTACAACTCAAAGTGTGTGTTGCATATTTTATTCAACTAGTTGATTACAATACAACAGGTATCTACTATCTACATTCTACATTCTACATTCTACAATTCGTTTATTTATTTGTTCACTTGTTACCTGTGTGTAAACAAGCGGGACTGAGATCCAGTCATATGAAATGAGAAGGCCACACTGACCACGAAATTTGTTCAGTTCTTCCAAAATCGTTTTGACTGAAGAGTCGTCTCGGATTTTCCCTTCCTTCCTCGCTCGAGTCACAATACTGGCTGCCCTATTTATTGTTTGAAATACACAATGCATTTATGATTATTGATTGTGACACAGAAAGCAGAGGACTATAGTGAAAATTCATGTTTAAACATTTACTACGACAAAACTTGCTTGCCTTCCTTTTCAATCACATCAAGCGTCAAACTACCTCAGAATAATTAATAATTAACAGATCAATTCCATGAGGAATTCAAGTACAATTTGACTGTTATAAAAATCAAAATCAACATTCAACCGGTAAAACTCAACTCAACTTACCAAACGATAGGAATCCAACTTGTGTTGTAAGACACACATCTATTAATTTCTTCTATGATTTCCTTCTCATTGTCTAGCAGCAGACCTTCAAATATTCAAATATTCAAAGGTGAAGAATTTAAATTAGGTATACTCTTAACACATTTCCAAACTCTGGAATCCATAAATTTTAAATGTTTGTAGGGATGATTTGTTTGATTGTTTGAAACGAACCAGCGTCCACCAGATGATCCAGAGTTGGAAATCTCCTTTTGATTTTTGGTGAAATCATAGAAAAGCACATTGTCATAGACAGGACGCAGTAGCGCATAATTGTCCGTCGAATAACTCGACCTTTCTCATCTTGACCCTGAATGCTCGCGGAAACAAAGGTTGCTATGGAATCCGTCCAGGGTATCGTTTTGTACTGGTCCCACCTGAATTCAAGTTCACATTCAAATTAAATGGATTTTTGCTGATTATTAGTTGAAAGATTATTATACATAAACGTTGTTGATATAATTTGACTAAATATGACTAAATTTGAATTTGCACAAATTTTGTCTTACCATCTCCCTACGACGATTGAAACGTAAAAACCTAGAATAAAACTGATGGGTATGAGATTTCCATACTGTCGACAGTATCTGACGATCTGCTCAAAAACTCTGAAGGCAAGATTAAATTTAAGAGCGGTTAAAAAACCATGGGTAATTTCTTTTTCTTTTTACATTATGTGAATTTGCAAATCTGTACTTTTTACTTTGGATTTTGTACTTACAGTTGTTGGTCTGGATCCAGACCATATCTATAGAGTATACTTAATGAGAAAAATATGGCGAGGAAGAGAAAGAGGTCAGGCCAAACTAATTTGTAGATACTTCCTTTCCACCTGAAAATATTATATAAAAAAACAAGGAAAAAACATTGTAGATAGTTGACAGTGATGGATTATTTAATTTATTACCCTGTGTAAAAGATATCAAGTACCAAGTGAATTAGAAAAAAATCAAAGGGTACAACAACCACTTCAAACTCCAGTATTCCAGTATTCCAGTACTCCAGTACGCCAAATCAAACTCTTTACACTCTTTTTAAACAAAATGAACTTTGTAGACCCGCACAGAGTGGGATTTTTTACAGATTTCTCTACTAAATGCTGAACATTGAACACTGACGAGTGAGTAGTGAAAAGAGAATACCAAGGATGAAAAGGAAATGCTGTCAGAGACAAATAACTTACAAATGTGCATTTTATCTCTTTTGAACATACAAATCGTCCGGGTTCTTGTACAAGAGAAAATAGTATTAGACACAAGACACAAGACATAAAATGGAAACCCAAAGACATTCACTATTTCAAATTCTAAAGAACTAGAACCATAATAAGAAGTAGAAGAAGAGAAATAAAAAGAGGGAGAAAGTAGACTGATAATACAGATTTATAGCAGGAAATAACCCTCTCTATCTCCATCCACTAAAAGCCAGCAACTGGAGACTGTATACTGGATACTGAATACTTTGTCCTGAATGAGGCCCACAAATTCTTAAGCACACACTTGACGTTCTATGTTCTAGATTCTGTATTCTAGATTCACACAAGTCACAAGTCACAAGCCGCAAGCACAAGGACAAGTACGGAGTTTGAACGCACTCAGTTTATTGTGTGAATGACATTGTCTATTGTACTTCAATTTTCACTAGTCACTAGTCACTGTACACGATTCACTATAGATTTTTAAAATCCATACCCCCTACTCAATAAATGAAGAGCATAGTGAGCAGAACAGATCAAACCTCAAAGTGTGTTCTTCTAAATTACAACTGGAGCAGAAAAAAAATCAAAAACTTACCTAAATAATAACTTGAGGAAACATCCGAATCCTTTACACGAGGCCACTTCACCTACACAAAATACAAACACACAAGAAAAAGCAAAAACAATTCGAATTAACTTGATATACAAAGCTAATGGAATTTTCCGCTACATGGCTTTTGCTTGTTGCTTTATTTTGTAAGTATTACGTATTTTACTTGCCTGTGTATGTGACGGTCATTGTGACAAATTAAATTACTGGAATACAAATACTGCAAAATAAATACGCCGGAAACTCGGCTTGAGTTTCCTGTTCACCCTCGAGTCTTCAACCTCCAGTCCAAGAAGAATCCGTATCTAAATTAAAACAAAACAAAATAATATTATTTTCAATTGAACCCAATTTCTTGATTATACATCACTCGAAGCTCAAAACTCAAAAGTATTTACACTGTGAACAGTTGCAGAAAATGCTACATGTAACATAATATCGTTGTGTAAAGAATGTAGATTGCCGGCCTGCATTACTCTTTACTCTTTGTACAGTATATCAATTGTTCTTCTGTCCCACCTGATTGAACCATTAGGTAATTTTAAAACCCAAAGTTAAACTTAACAAGGAATTCAAGGGCAGACCAAAATGCTTGGAATGATTATTTACATACGATATGTATTTTATTATATTTATTATATTATGTGTATTTATTCTGTGTACTCTGTATCTGTACACAGAACACTGTAGACTGTACACTGTGTAAAGTGTAAAATTAAGTCTGACACTTAAACTCAAAAACATGGTGTCATTTTAAAAGTGAAACTGAAATAATAATATTAATATTACCATATGCACCTACTCGTTTTTTAACAACAGACAACTTTACACAAGAAGAAGAGGAAGAAGAAGAAGCTGATTATGATGACAGTTATGAGCCATTAATCTTAAAGTGTCGAAAGTTGAAAATGGAGACAAAAAATGTAACCGCGTCGAGAAAATTTAAATATTGTACAACGAGAGTCTAGAGTATGGAGTATGTAGAATGTATAATTTAGAATACAGAGTCTTAAGTCTCAGGTCTCAAAGATGCTAATTACAACTAATTATATATTTCATGGCCATGATACTCATCCTCATCCTCGTCTTTAGCAAGACGAAATGCGAGACGAAAGAGAGGCAAGATTACAAGATGAATAAACAAATAGAAAATGGAAAATAGAAAAAATACCTTATGAAAGACATGCAACGTCAAAACTCAAAGCTCAAAACTCAAACCTCAAAGCTCAAAGCCGAATAGTCACGCAATTACTTTAATGTCGTATACATTTAATGTTTGATGTTTAATGGGAATTCAAAGTTATGTAATCTTGTACCTGTGTAAGGCTTTAAGTTTTGACGTTTCATTTTTGTATTTATTATCTGCGTCATAACAAAAGTGATTACATTTACGTTGTACACTGTAACTTGTAACCTGTGTACTGCTATGAAAATGAGCATTGAGCGTTGAATATGCATACCAATGCGAGAGAAAACCTTTATGCGTATTTTTATGTCCACATTGACATTCAATATTTTATGTGTATCTCCGAATTCATAATTCTAAGTCCATGTAGTTTGTACTTTGTAGTTTTGCATGTACAATGTACAATGTACAATGTACACGCCTTTTGATGTTTCTATTAGTTTAATTATAAATTAGTAATTACTTTTAGTGATTAGTCGTTTCTGGAAGATTTTCGGTTCTCTATCACATTTTGGTGTTGGTTTCGGATACTTTTCCATTCATCAAAGTTTAAAATGTTCTGCATTTTACAAAGATATCTGTAAATGTAGGTAGTAGATACAAGTTTAGTTTTTTGGTTTTCCCTCATTGTTATTCAAAATATTTTTCTTTCTTTTTTCTCCTTTGTCGCCAAGTAAAAATAAAGTACAAAAAAGAATGAGACAAAGTGGAGGATTGACGATGGATGACAAGATAAAAAGTGTCCCGGAATTACGGTATTCGGTATGCTTCGCACTTTTGTGACAGTGAAAAAATTAGTAGTTGTACTTGTAACTTGTAACTTTTACAAAGGTTTTGACGCGCCCATTACAAGTTTTAAACTGTCGGAGTATTAAGCATTATGCATTAACATGTCATTCTCATTCTCATTCTCATTCTGCTTTCTGTTTCAGCATGTTCTCTTTTCATGTGTAGGAAACTTGTAAATGTAAAATGTATGCACAAAATGTATTGTACATGATGAGAGAAGTACATTAATAAAAATTCCAGTCGGGTTTTTTCCTCTCTCCTACACTCTACATTCTGCACTGTACACTCTGCATTCATTTGACAAATGGAAAATGCCAAATCAGAAGTACACGGAAAAGAATGGAAGAATAGAAGAAAAATAAAAGAAGGAGGAGGATGGAAATGAAATACAGACGGCCAAGTGCAGATTGTACGTAGATGTTAATGCTTGTGCAAAGTTTTCCTGTACATTGTACACTGTACAGAGTGTACACGAATAGCCCAGATTATTAATTTAAGGCACAGATTTATCCATGTCACTTTTCTCGTTCTTTGCTCCATCCTCTTTCCTCCTTCTTCGCCCAAAATAAATTCATGGAACACAAGTTGATGCATTTTCTTCAGGTTTACCTCCTCTTGTACTGTATTGTATTGTGCTGTACTTTATTTGTTGTACTCTCAGAGCTTTTGTGTTGTGCTTTTTTATGACGTCTCTTTATTTCCGGAGAAATGTATAAAATCTATTTTTATATTTAGTTGTTGGCTATTTTAAATTGCACGCTGCTCCTCTAGAACTTGAAATGTTGTGTTTAGAGTTTAGACTTTTGAAATGTTTGGTAGATGTTGGTTTGCTTTTGAATATTGAATTAATTAGTTGGATTTCCAATGAATGTTATTTGTGTTTTATGTACGAGATGTTTACAATGAGCAACGAGCAACGAGGTACATGGCTATTTTTGTTCAGTTCATGTACAATATGCAAAATATTAATACACAATCTAACTACAACTTAGAGCGTGTGATACGCATGATTCTTTTCAAGGTCCATGTTTACAAACAACAAATGTACAAACTCCATGCTTAGCTTAATGTAGACGAGTAGTTGAGTATTGAGTAGTAGTATCAGTAATTAGTGGTAATCTTTATTTACTATTTATTATTATTCTAATAATGATGATGTGATGAAACTACGACGATTTTTAAGGTAGCTGAGTTAAGGTACTTGTGTAGAGTGTAGATTGTAGAATGTAGAATGAAAAAGAAATATTTTTAATTCCTGTCCTCTGTTTAAATTTTTTAATAAGTTTGTAGTTTGTACTTTTGTAGTTCAAGTAACTCAAATTCAAATGAACAGCGGCGGGTGTACATGACCTTTAAAATTTCAAAGTTCCATTTAATACTTAATATGAGACACTAGACACTAGACACTGTGGGTATTAGCTTAGTTTCGTGCCCACATCTTTGTTGTTTTATGTGAGGCTACTGTAATTACGTCTGTCACTTTGAACAAGAACAACTCATTTGAACAAACATTAAACATTAAACCTGTATCTGTATGCAGATTGTTCTTACACAAGTGTCCAAAGTCTAATGTAAAAGTTGAAAGAAAGTAATAAGAGAGGAAATGGACCTCATCCTACATCCTACGTCTTAATCTTGTACAGTCCTTTCCTTCCTTCTTTCTTTCTTTCGTTCTGCCTTCAAGCTACAATTACCTAACAAGACAGAAAAGTGTCTACTTTCTCCCAGCAAAAATCCTAGAATCTAGAATCTAGAATCCTAGAATCCTAGGTGAGTTTGGCTAATTAAAAGTGAAATGTGTATAGTGTGTAAAATGTAAACTGTAGATAGATTCATGCAGAGTTTATTCATATGTGCAGTGAAAATTCTCGGATGCTCAATGCTCAGATGCTCAAGTTCTCAAGGTTTCCCTTTTCCCTTTTCCGTGGTTTAGAGTTTAGAGTTTAGAGTGAAAGGGAAATTTTCCTTCTGTAGCTTCTGTAGTCATACAAAGTTTTCAATTAGATTTAGACTTTTCTTCTCCTTCAGAGCACATAAAACAAATTAACTTGCATGTATAATGTACAATGTACAAAATGTATAGAGTATAGAGTATAAAGTATAAATGCACATGGTGTCTTTATATTTGTAATTTGTAACTCTTACCACCGCGATTGCAGTACACAGTATATAATGCATAATGTAAATGCTCATTTTATAGATAACAAGTTGGTGTTTTCAAAGTGGAAACAAACGGGATAACACAGCGAAACAAAACAAAAACAACTGTCCTCACAAACAAAGCCCGTGTATCTACATTCTACACCTTTCAAGTTAAGTTGGAAAACTTTATTCACTCCGTACAAAACATATCCTTTTGTTTGTGTAAATTTTGTTTACTAATTTACTGTACAGGATACAAGTTCAAAAGTTATATTTCATGTGTATTTAAATTACAATATAATATGAAATGTTGTGGATTTCTCCCGTTGGCACAGCACAAAACAAAACAAGCGTATTAATTACTACTTATTACCTAATAAAAGTAACTGTGATCAGGATGAGGATCATGATCAGGTCGGCTTAGGCTTATCAGTTCAGTTGTATATCCGATTGATGTCTCAATGATTTTGCTAATGTAAATAGAATTTGTGTAGAGTGTAGAGTAGAGTGCATCAAATTTACATGTTTTGAGAAAATTTAAGTCAGGACCCCGTCATATTGTTCCTTTTGATGTAACA
>JAQGBH010004673.1:0-16085 GCA_034698265.1 Sminthurinus aureus
TATAAAAATATCAAAAAATTTTTACGAATTTTGTTGTTCAAGTCCATGTGAATCGAAACCCAACTTACTCATATACAGAGTGTGACTTTTACACTGGAAATCAGGTATAATAGTTATTGGGGAAAAGAAATTGATAAATAACGTGAAACAACTTACTTATATTGTGTGTGCACAGGAAAACAAAAGAACAAAAAGAGGCCGTAGTCAAAAAAATATGCATAGTATTATTATTATTATTATTCACAATTATATACACAGAAATCATCATACATAATATATATATATGCATATTTATGTACGTTCATAACACGCATAAAAAATGTATACTTGTATAGTATATATGTATATATTTATGTAGACATGCATGATGAATGATGAGTTTTATTTAAGATGTGTAGTAAAATACTTAATTTTATTAAGATCGATGACAAAAGTGGAGAAAAAAAAAGAGTTTTAAAAAGAACGGGCAAATTAAACAAATAAAAACAAAAAAAGTATTTAAAAGCGACCGTAGTTATTTAGTGAAAGCTCATTAGTTGAGACCTAAAATATATATATACATATATACACACATATAATAATAAAAAAACAAAATACAATAAAAGAAAGCATAGATCAAGTTATTATACTAATTAGAAGAAGGGAAACATTATTATTATTATTATTATTATTACGTAAAAATAAAACAAAATAATAATAATGGAGAAGCGACATGATGAAAAAAGGGAAAGAAAACCCAAGGGAAAAAAAGATTTAAAAATAATTCATATCAATTAGAGTTGATGAAAACATAACCATTGTCAAACATTTGTAAATATGAAGCAGAGCTTTCTCGAATAAACTGATTTTACAACAAAAAAAAAAACAAAAAAAATACGTTTTATACCTGTCACTGCAATTGGCATGTCTCTGACTCCAGCAAATCTATTTAACAAAACTGGCTGAGGTTTTTTGCTGAGCACTTTCTCTTTTTCATACAATGTGCTTTCACCCATGATTTCACCCATATGTTCATGTTACAATTCTACTCTGTTTAACCGTCTTTAACAGAATTTTTATGATAATGCACTTTTATTACATAAGAAGTAATCCTCGTGCATACATATATATGTATTATGTATATTTGAATTGCCTCGTAGGAAGACCACACATCTCAAATTTGAGTTAATCAATTTTATATAAACACATAATATTATTTTGTTGCACTGTACTAAACACTCGAATCTCAAATTCTAGAGCAACATAAGATATGGGGTCTTTCCATGACGCACTTCAAATTAGTTTCTTGTTTTTGCGTATTTCTCCTATATATACAACAAAAAATGTTTTTTTTGCAAGGTGACGTGAATCAACAGGATAAAATGCTACATTTCCATCGATATTTATAGTATGCATATGATATATTATTTCTCTAATATCATTTTGAATGAAAAATTGTTCATTTTTGGATTCAGAGATTGATTAAAAGTTCCATTCCATTTTATTTTTCGTACTTTTTTCGTTTATTTTATTCACAAATTTTTATTTTGTTGTTTTCTTTGTTTTTGTTTGTCGTTTGTGATGAGATGATTTTTCTCATTTTTTATTTTTATAGTACTTACTTTTTTCTATTTTTGTTTTTCTTTCTTTCTCTTACCCACTTGATGCATATTTTTATAGTTATTTATAGTTTATAGTACACATGTTTCGTCATGATAGTATTATAGCATTCATTTTTCCTTCTTGTTTCTATGTATTTATTATTTATTATATATATATGTTTGCATTGTTAAAATCATTTTTTGTTATTTACTTTTGATTCTTTCACTAGAATATGTTGTATAATGTTATATATATTACATATGATTATTATATTTTTATCCCGTGGATTTGTCTCACATCATAACATATTTTTTATCATTTAGCATATATACATGCACATCTATACATAATATATGATAACGCGATTATGTATAGATGTACTTCATGTTATTACTCCTTATTCATTCATAATTGTAGTAATTCATAACAATATTATAATGATTCATACTGAACATTTCATGTTAAAATTATTTTTCATACATATCTTTATGTATTATGTATACATATGTTACACGATGGGAGAAAGGGAAAAAGAAGTGCACCATTTCGATTGTATGTGTGAATACTCTCTGTCATATTTATTGTAATCTTCATTAACGTGATTTCTATATATATGTATATGTATGTACCAGTGGAATATAATACCTCTATTATGACCAATTTGGTCATGTCCCTAATAATTATGTACATACATATTTTCAAAATAACGTTTTTAACTTATAAAATAACTTTAATAAAAATTTCACATACACACAAACATACACCTCACCAGCATCCATCATCAACACAGTTTCCTCTCTAAATATTAAATTTAAGTATCTTTTATTCCTGTTCATAAAGTACAACAATATAGTATTATTTTCCCTTTTATTTATCCCACTTTGTGTACAAGTCAGTATTCATGTATGCATATATATTTTCTATAATATAATATTATGCATAAACTTTAGGATTTAGGAATGTTCAATTATTGACAGTTTACAATAGAGGATTTTTGAGAGTTTTCTCTCTCTCTCTCTCTCTATTCTATGTGTCATATGAAGAGAAAGGGTATTATATGTTTATTGATTGATTATTTTTTTGATTTCTGTCGTTTTAATAGATTTATCATATATTTATGTTTTTGTATAATATGATTAATTTATTTATTTGTATTACAGTTAAATGTTAAACTATGGGATTTTCTTCTCTTTTTCTTTACTCCCGTTTATTCTCTCCTTTCACACACACACATCTTATATATGTTTTATGTTGTATGTACTTACACGGCTCACATTCAGAGCAATGTAAGTACATCGATACGTTTACAAGTTTCTAATATTATATTGATATGATGATATATTTGACAGTTAACGAATGAAATATTGCTGATGTGGATTTTGAGGTTCGGCAGCTGGTTGCGCGAAAGGATTTGTTGACTGGTACGGCTGTTGCTGTGGAATTTGTTGTTGAGGTGGAAATTGCTGCTGTTGAGGTGGAAATTGTTGTTGTTGTTGTTGTTGCTGCTGCTGATCGAAGTTTTCTAGTCTACAAATTTCATAGGAAAAACAACATTATATTGGGTTTTTTTTTTCATGAAAGACAAAGACAATACAAATTCTGTAGAGGCGAGACAGAATATACGGAGGAAATAATATAAAAGTTGATTAAAGTACCTGGAATTTGAATGTACCCTCGGGATGGATCCTGGTACTCCATGCGGAGCGAGATGTGATGTTTCTTCGGCTTGGATGTGAGGATCAAGTTCTTGAGGAATCTCACTGATGAATCCACCAGCATCTTTACGATAGAAGTTGAGGAATGCAAATACAGCCAATGTCAATAGACAGACAATACCATAGAAACGGAATGTAGCTGTTGTTCCAATACTGAAAATTCAAAGTAGAAAATATGCATACACATTTTTATTACTTTTTAGTTCTATGAAAATTCTTGCCCTATAGTTTGTTCTATCTAACTTTGTTAGATTTACTGGAAGAACGTACCTTGAAACAAATAGACCTCCTATAACGGCTCCAACTCCCCGACCAAGCCCATGGTGAAGTCCTTGAAGAACAGACTGAGCAGGTTGTCGTAATTCTAAGGAACGGAATATAATATGAACTTAAAACTGATAACACTATAGACAGCACTTGAAGAATAAAGAAGAATACATAAAAATGTTCACAACCACTACTACTTTATAGAAGTATAGTCACACATCATCATGTTTTATAATTATTTTTTACCTGGTGGTGTATTATGTGCCAGATAAGAAGAACATGCCGCCCACACTGCTGCATGAGTTATACCTGTAATCCACAAATACATACATACATCACTTATCTTCATCCACTTCAATTAGTTGTATAATACATAACAAATTTGAAATTCCGTATTCCAAAGCAAGTAGAAAGCTGGTATTTGTTTATAAATTGGTCATTGGCCAAAAAAAATTGAGCAGTTATATGTATGTCAAAGGATAATCCAATTACATCTGTAATGGGTAATGGGTATAATATATAATGGAAATTTTCAATGGACATACACAACAGCATAATCTTGTTTACAATTACTATCCAATACTAAATTGGTATTTTCTTGTCCAGGTCAGTCTGCTCACAATCAAAAATTACTTATGAACTGACCATTTTCATTTAGGAAACATTTGTGTCATAAAGTTGATTTATTATTTTTAACTGTAATTCTTTTCAATTCTTTTACATTTTACATAATATAAATATGTATCTAGTATCTAGGCATTGTTCATATAGTAAAATGTTATACGGACTTCATGTCTTAATTTACAAAGAGTAAATTGTTTGACTAAAACATGAGACTTCTCACAAAGTCTCGCCGTTTCAAATGAACAGTTTCACACATTAGCATCTGTAATCTGTATAATCACCTATCAGTATCATAATTTACATGTTCTCATACATAATGTTGCACAGATTCATCATTGTCCTAGCTTGAAAATGCTATGTAGTACATAGCTTGTACACTCTAATGTAATTAATAATTAACAAGAAACACGCACATCATCTAAACTATCCCATGAAAAATATCACCAAAGTAATTAACATGTTCAGTGCTCATGCAGGAAACCCAAATGATTATGTACAGAAATAGATGTGTATAATATATTATTTCCTTTCTTCCCTTGAATTCTGTTCTGTACTTTATAATTATCAAAAGAAGACAAGTATCAAATAAGATGGCATGTCAAGAATCGAGAATCGAAAATGATCTTGTAAGTAATATAGATATTAGTTTAAGCGTAAATAATAATTCGTTAGTTTTCTTGGATTTTCATCTTGCTTCAGAATTTCTACCAGATGAATTTTCAACTATGAGTCCTGTAATATAGTCTAGAATTTAGAACACGCCAACAGATTACGTATAATCTGGCAAACTGTACTGCATAATCAAGAACTATTGAGAGAAAAGTGTGATATGAAAAATGGGAAAATGTGAGTTGACATCATTTTTCCCTTTTGATTTTGAGGACAAGACACGCGAGAACGGACCGAAAAGTATACATAACAAACACATATAATAATAGGTATAGGTATCTTATTATATTATTGTCTAGATTCTACATCTACATTCCAGTATAACAGACACTACACTTTTAACTAGTACATTCTGCACATGTAATGTGGTCTGGACTATGGACTAACTTTTTTTAACACAGAGTATAACCACAAAAGTCATGGCCAGTAGATACTGTATATATGACAGTATACGGTAGACGGTGTAGATCGGGCGGAGAAGAGAAAAGAGGAGTAAGAGACACAAAGGAAAAAACCAATGTGCATGCAGTCACCGTCTACATTCTATATTCTACATGTAGTGTAAAGTTGAGCAAATAATTAAGCCATTCGTGTTTCAATCAAACTTTCTCCAAATGCATCACATCACACATCCCACCATGTCGCATTCATTCACCATATTAAACCATTATAATATTATAATGGTTTAATATGGTGCAACACACTCCATATTTTTCTTGGATATTTTTGTAAGGTTCTTTACAAAAGATAAAATTTCTTTATACAAGTCCTTTTTAGTAGAGTTCAGGCAATGTAAATTTTTTGAGTGTGTATCCCTGGTGATGTTGTTTATTACCATGGATATACATTCAAAGAAAAGTTGCCTTACCTCAAGTATACGAAACATGATTGTGACCTTTGACCATCGTGGTATCCTTTTGAACATAAATAGCAAATAACCGTATTCACAACTCAAAACTAAACCATGGAAAATGTGTAATTTTATAACTGACCTTGAACAAATTCGAATGGGAGAACCCACCATGGGTTTTTAAGGACAGTGATGTAGAGAAATCGGAGGACATTGCACAAAAGACCAATACACAACACTTTAACATGACCCAGTTGACCAATGAACGTTGAACTGAAGAAGTATGCAAATACTTCCGATACATGGTTGATGACTGAAAACAGCATAATGAGAATACATAGATTTAGTTTATTTTATTTTATTTCATGTATTAAATAATCTCATGGAATACACTATAACTTTAAATTGGCATTGGGATATTATATATATATGTATATATAATATTCTGTAACACTTTTCTAACCTGACGCCAAACCAAACAAGGTAGGTGAACCACCAAAATCCTGTAGATGCCAGAAGAGGAATGTGAAGATGAGCCCAATACCAATCCCCATTAACCACGCCACGAACAAGAATGCGATGCAATTTGGAGTTTTAAAGTGTCGTAAAACAATGATCCATTCTGGTAGTTGCCTGTTCGTCTGAGCAAAAACCGTTGTTTGTGGTAGCCCTTCACTTGTAATTTTCTAAACAAACGATTCAGAACCTTTTCAGTTTTCAGTTCCCTTGTTGTCCAATTCATTATTACGATTTACGATTATTACAATTCTACTAGTAGCTTATGCACATTCAAACTTGAAACTGGAAAAATTCTTAAATTATTATACTATATTATACTTGATACTGCACCAAATGTTAAACGTACGTACGCACGTATAATACTTAGTACTTGTATAGTATATTACAGACAAAACGAACATCATTAATAAATAAGTATAATAATAATAATAATAATAACGACAGGTCTACATACATAGGAGATAAAGTATTACTGATTTTGCATAATACATAATACACACATATTTAAAGTACACGAGATAAATCTATAATGACAATGACAAGTAAAGCAAAAGCACAACACCTCTTTGTTCTCAATATCATCATCTCCATAAGCTGCCTAAAAGTCGTAGGAAAAACCAAGATGAAGACGATGACGGCAAAAAACGAGAACAAGAACAAAACACAATGAACATTTAGCACATTTTAAATTCCAACTGCATCTGCTGCATAACAACAATGAATAATGACAAAATACGTTATGTAAAAGGGATAGATAAATTGGGTTGTGGGTATATTTTGGAGAATGGAGAATGGAGAACTTGAGGACTCTGGCAACAGTAATTAATCATCTCTTTAAATCTACCACACTAGTACTACACTAGGAAACAAACACATACACCATACAGACTTTCTCCACGTACTCAATCAGAACCAAACTTGCTCCGCATACTCCGATACTGTGTACAATGTACATTGTACACAGTGTATTATCTACTGCATTTCAAATTCGTTTAGAAATCAAACCTAAACAACATGAAGTATGAAAAAAGAAAGGAAAGAAAGTATTTTGTATTACTTCATACTGTGTATTGTGTGTGTTAAGCATAGAAAGTGGTGTTTCACGAAGGAGTGCGTGAACCTTATTTTGAATGGAAAATCTAGTATTTTACGATAATTTCTGCTACATTTAGCGAATGGCCATTGGCCATGTAGAATTCTCCAAGTAAGAATCGCAGCACTAGACCTGAGAGAGAGTGTGTTTTGATTTGTTTGGTATACAGTATACATGGTAAAATGTACCTAAATTATTAATGTGTGTACAATATTTGAGATATGCATGCAAGAAATGTCGTAGTATTATAAGTATTAATTATTTTTCATATTGTTATTTCATCGGCTTTAGAATTGTGTGTCGAATGTGACAGCTGACCGTTTTGACTTGATAAGAACTATTATAGTGATATTACGGCGAAAACTGTAGAGGAAATAAAGACCTTTTTAGAGCGAATGAATTCGTAGAGCTTACAGTTTTTATTGTTAGGTACCATAACGTCGTACCAAACATATTGAACCTGATTTTAGTACATAGGATATGACATACGACGCACAGAATCTCTATACGTCTCTCCCTTTTCTGCCTAGATTCTAAGTTCTAGATTCCACGTTGCTATAGACACTAGACACTGAGTTTTGGGAGTGGTAAATTTTGCAGGGGAAAATATCCAAGTACATTGAAAATTGAAGAAATAAAAGCAAGTTGTACGTGAGATGTGTGTGTATGTTCTTTAATATGTAGTGTGGTAAAAGAAAGAGGACGTATGACTGAGCGACTGTTAACTTGAGGACGGTATGAAGAATAAGAAGGAGAAGAATATATGGATAGTTGAGATAGTGAGAGAGGCAGGCAGGTTACCGGGCGGGTAGTACTATTTATTTGGCACATATTATCTACATATTTGTATGCACATAAAAGGCACATTGGGATTGGAAAAGGAGTATTCTACATAGTACATAATATTATATTTATCAATATAGATATATGTATATATATATGTATGCATGTACACATTATAGACACATTGAGAGAGAAGACAATAAAATAAAAGACAAAATAAACAGGATTTTAAATAGACATGGACCAACAACAAGATGAAGAAGAAGAAGAAGAAGAAGAACGTACGGGTTTGGAATCGATATCAATGTTTTCAAAGCCTCCTGGATGATGTTGATTCTCCAGTTCAATCCCTGGAACGGAAGAAATTTCTGGCATTTTCAAACGCCATCCTAACAGTGTCGCCAATCCCATCAAAACCACGAATATGGCAAAACATACTGTGTAGTTTTTCTCCTGTAAACAAATATATTATTATAATATTGATCATCGAACAGACACAAAACAAAACAATACAGTAGTATACCAATTCTTATTTTGTAAATCTTTTTGTAGTATCACAAATTAGACTGGAATATTGCCTCTTTTAGATGTATATACATACATACGTTTTCTACGGTATTTTCAATGGTAAAGGGCAAAGAAAGGAGGAGCAAAAGGAAAACGATCGAACAATAATGTGCAAAAACGGTAAAAGGTACTTAAGATATTTTAAGTAGTGTTTCTCACATCATGCAAATTTTTTGTAAAAAAGAAACAATTTGTGATGACCAACTCTATTTCCGTCATCTTTTTAATCGTCATAATCTATACAGTGGTTGTAAACATACTAAATTTCATGTACTAACTTGTTTCAACGGAGTACACTTCCGGTCAGGGAAAGTTGAATGATCCAATGCAATACCGATAAAGAACATTGCAATAGCCCACCCACAACTTCCAAACATACGTTGGTGTCCATATCGAGTGCCTGCTTGGTCGCCGAGAAAGTGGAGGACAGCTGTATCGGCAAGAACAATGGAAGGGGATGAGACTGCCTCACCAAGAATGACTAAGAGAAGCAGGAGGAAGAATACCTAGGAGTAACAAAATATGTAGGCATATTTATTTTAGTATTGATGGAAACATATCGTGAATGTGGGTAAACAAAAGAGGGAAATGTAACGAACCTTTGTGACGTCATCTTTTTTGAACACTTGACTTGAGAATGTGGGGCTGACCCAGGTGTCCTGTTCAGTACCTTTTTTTGCAAACATATTATTAATTATGTGTAAACATTTTGTACAAGGCTTCTCTTGCCTTGAAATTAATCGTATGCATATTATATATGATAGGTATAAATGAGCAAGAATGCTTATATTATATTATATGAAAAATATTTTATAATAATACTTATCGTATAAAAAAAACTATAATAAAAATAATATGTTTAAGTAGCCGGTACAAGTATGCATTACATTGTGTAAGAGAGGACAGTATAGAATACATTTTTTATGTTTACCTTTTTTGTAGTTGACAGCATAATTAATTTTGAGAGGTGAAATTCCAGGTAGAGGTTTGGGTATTGCTCTCTACAATGTAACGTACATCAAAAGATGTATTAATTCATTAATTTAGTTACTATTATTTATGAATTAAATAAAAGTACACAAAATATCATATATTATACAACAGAGATTACCACAAGTGTAACATAATAGGTATGATGATTGAATGGAAAATGGGGAAATTCAAAATTACCTTTGACCGAAGAGATACTCTGCTTTGATCTTTATCTTGATTATTACTATCATAGTTATTATTATATTTGTCGTCTTTGAGGGTGTATTCCTGGAGATCAAATTCAAGATTATCAGATGATGGGATCTCATCGAGGTTTTCCAAATTGTTATTATTACTGAAGTCAACTTGATCAACTTCGTAGAAATTTGGAGCTTCACGTTTATTGAGAACACCAAGGACTTCGGGTCTAAAAAATCAAAAATCAAAATAGAAAATATATATAATCATCATAATATTACAAAACTGGATTATGGATTAGCAGAATAGAATAGAGGCTTTTATGGAACTCAAATTAGAAATCAAACTACATTTATATATATATTATGATGTATTATTCTTACGTTGCTAGACTAGCTGTACTAGCATTCAATTTATATATACATGAGACCGGCTCAGGCTGTACGAAACCCAGTGGGAATGTAAATAAGATCCAAGCAACCAATGAGCCTAATAGTATTGCTTTGGCCTTCCCCTGTCTATCAACATCAGAAAACAATTATTATTATTGTTGTTGTTCCACATTCCACAGTCATCAATATAATTTCAATCACCATCATGATTTATTTCAAAATGTATTTAAAGTGTTTGATTTTAGATTTTATAGGACCAGTTTTGTCGATTGTACATACCTCTCTGCTAATGAAACCCACATTGGTGCTGCAATATATTCAACTAGAGGACGACATCCAGAAAGAATTCCAGCTTGTGCTCCATTGAGGCCAAGTTGCTTGAAGTAAACTGGACATATCCAACAACAAGTACAGTTTCACAGATTACCATTGTTGCATAACATTGTATATATATATGACTGGAAAATTGGAAGACCGGAAAAGCTGAATTGGTTGCGTTGGAAATATGCAATAAACAGATATATCAATGTACAGTGTGTATATTAAAAAAATTCAGCTTTTCCGATCTTCCAATTTTCCAGTCATATATATAAAAAAAACTACCCCCGGAATTATTTTAGGCATTACACATAATTTGTTTAGTGCATAACATTATTTTTAAAAGTGTATTATGGAAATACCTCCCATCAAGGGAAATAAGGAGCCAAAAGCTGCATAGAAGAAAAAGTAAAAGCCCTAGAGGGAGAAAAAGAAAGATAAAATGAAATCTTTTCATATAGATATAATATGTAGTTAAGTACTTAACAGAATTTTCACATCACCATAGTTTCACGTCATGTAATTCATACGAATCTCTGCAAAGTATAAATATATTATGGTTGCCAAAAACCATTTGGCCATTTGTTAATGGCCCATTTTGTGTTTTTACAAACCCACCATGTACTCTTCATTCACGCCGCCGAACCTGTAGTATATAGTAAGTATACACTATAGTGCGCTATATGCACACGCGAGCACATTGGAAAAATGTCAAATGAAATTGGTATATATAGTGGAAAAAAAAGAGAGGAAAAAATGAGAAAGCACAAATTTCACTGTAAAAGATCTAGCTGAAAAATACAAAAGATTGAAAGTTTTAAAAAACTAGAATTAGAATAATTATATTATCATTTTTTTCAGTTATAAAAATAATTTTTAACAAGTTTTATTTATAAAAGTTCTCAAGTAAGACATATCAGATTGAAAAACAAAAACATGATGCATTAACTACACAAAAACCCCTGCAATTAAACACGTGGAGTTTGGAGCAACTGATACATATTATATTATAATAGTAATGGTTAGTCATAATTCATAATTTGACTGCAATACTTGTAGGTATACATATGAATTCACACATTGAAACTTTTTTTCACATCTAGAGACCATATAATATGTTGTAATCCATGACAAATTAACAATAATAATTGTGAAAAATTCAATAATTTCTTTGTAGTATTTTAAGTAAAAGGTGAAAACTAATAATGACAATGACAAACCTTGGCGACAACAAGTTCTGGTTCTAAACCTCCAACAAGAGTTTCCAACAACTCACTCTTTCCTCGGATTTTCTTGGTTGAATCTATAGGTTCCGGGTACCTACTCACATCCACCATTCCCTCGGCATTTGGATCAGTATATGGCCTGCAATACATGTTATAGTAACTGTGTAAAAAAAGCAAATAAACACGAATAGAAAGACTCTTGAAGGAATAGACGACAAATTTACTAACCTGACCCCGGGAGGCATATTATAATTAGTTTGAACTGTCTCCTGATACACCCCACTTTGATCCATCGTGGAGAACTTATTTATTTCAAAACCTATCTATAAACCACTATGTATAATATTTTATTTATTTATTACTTGTATTGTAGACTATATAGGGTATAATAATTATTTCAACACTCGTCATGCAGATTAGATATTATTCTAAATTATTATTCGTTAATAATCACTGTTTATTTATTTAATTTTATTGTTGAAATGCTTCACCGCCTTCCCTAATTAGATGAACTAGACGACGGTGAAGGAAAATCCTAGTCGCCCTTTTTTTACTTCTCTTTTTACTTCTCTACTTTCTTCTCTCATAAGAGAAGAAAGTACATGCACGAAGATACTTTCTCTCTCTTTCACTGTCGGGTGTGTGGAGGTGTGGAGCTCTTTCTCCTGTTCCCGATTTAGTCTGTACATAATATCTACATGTACGTGGTTGGTTATGCCATTGCTATGGATATAATATGTAGTCACCTCTTTTTCTCGTCTTATTCTCTGTTCTATCGTCTTCTTGGTCAGTCACTCCAATCGATAAAACGGGAGAAGAACATAAAATCTTTCCATGCGCATTTCTATCAAAAGCACAGCACATAGTACACACTACACACGCACACATAGAACCCACATTCCATTCCAGTTACTAAAACTACATAAAAGACGGTTTTCAATCGTTTGCTCCATCAGTTTGAATCCCAAACCTTTGTCGTCTATTCCTTCAAGAGTAGTCTTTCTACCCGTATTTATTTGCTTTTATATACACAGTTGCTATAACATACACAGTACTCAGTTTTAAAACAAACAACCCTTTTTACACATTATTGATAATGATTATTATTTTATATTTTATAATTTTTGAATAATGTGTGTACAATCATCTAAAACAAGATACATTATATTTTAATTAGCAGTTGATAATACTTTTTCACTCCTTAATTTGCAAAATTTTTTAAAAAGGGAGAAAAATCCCTAGAGCTTTTTAGATTGTTCTTCACACTTGACATACTTTTTTTTGAAAATAATATTATGCAAGTATCCATAGTCTATAGTATCTATACAATGTATGTATATTACATATATTACATGCTGATGCTATATAATATACAAAATTTCATCACTATTATCTTATGGCACAAGAACGACACCAGTTGATTTCTCTCTTTTTCCATGGTATTCCAGTTTCTAGAGTATTGTACATTTCTGTCGTGTTCGTATAGCATTATAGAGAAGAACATCCACGTGTGTAGCTTGAGATTTGAGATATTATGTACAGAAAAGCATAAGAAAGATATTAAACATTTTGTGTCCTATCGGTCACCTGCATTAAATTTTATTTCATATTATTATAAAACAAAACAGCCAAAAAAAGCGAAAATGATTATCATTTTGCGACAAAACATCTTTTTTTCAGAAGAAACACCAGAACAAACTAATTGTGTGTAGGGAACATAATAATATAGTACCAAAACGAAGTTCTCAGACATTCTTCATTCTTGATTATATAAGTAATAAGTAAGTACTTACGTCTAAAAATACAAAATTTATATTTTGATGTTTCACATAATAAGCCTAAAAACTAAACGACATTGATTTTCCCAGAGAAACTTAGACTTTTACTGTGAGAAATAAATTATTATTATCTTGTGAAAAAATATGTGTATAATATGTATAATACATGACAATCTGAATCAAAATGAACCATATAATATATTATGTACATGATGATAGGAATTCATTCTTGGATGATACATAGTAATGTAATAGAAATGAATTTTTTCAAGTGTAACGCATACAACACGGGGGTTTTCATTTTTCTCTATTCCATTTCAAGTAAAATGAAAGGGAAAAGTGTACAACTGAATTAAATATAATTTCTAATTCATCATAAAAATACGACAGTTTCATTCATTTTTGTAAAACGACGTGTGCATAACATGTACATCATACATTGTTAATAAAAAGATGGTATATTATTTTGTACACAAGCAGAAAGAAATATACTCTAAAGAAAATAAAGAAAAGGCCATCTCTCTCCCTCTCTTTCCTCACCGTATATTTTGTAGGTCCCAGTCCAATACATTTTACAATTATCATAAAAGTAGTAGAAGTGCAAAATATTTAGCTGTAATATACCTGAATTATACCATTTGAAATAAATAATCTGGGCATACATTCCGCTCGTATAATATGTATGTACATAAGAGTACTTTGAAAGAAAAAGAATCCTCCGTGGAGATATCACGAATTATATAATAATACAGAGTATACATATTTACATTTTGAATACATTCTTATTACGAATCATGTGATTTTGGATCAACTAACTTTACTGAGACTATATGTTATGTTATGAGACAATGTCTATTGTATTATAATAGGTGTGATTCTTGTTAGTTAAAAAATTTTCAGTCCAGAGTATTCATCAGTGATCAGTGATCATATACGAACTATTTAGTGAAGTTTTTGTTGGTGGAAGATTGTGTATAATATATATAGCACATATTATATACGTCATTCATAAAATGATGTATATAATAATATGATGTAAATAAATAAATAAATAAATTGAATGCACTTTAACCAAAATCCTACTATATAATCAAATCTCAGACAAAGCATAAAAAGGCATATATGACGTCACAATGCTTTGTTTTGTTGTTATATTATGTGTGTGAAGTACAAAAAATCCCTGTACACTATACACAAAACAGCATTTGCATTTTCCCTTTAAATTCGCAAACGACTCTCTGTGTGTCATTCAATAATACAAGTACATGTATATAGTATATTATAGTACAGACTTGTGTTTGCAAGTAACATTATAACAAATGTATTAATCTACCTTTCATATATACATGATATATAGTAAGTAACTATAGTTAAAAAGATAAGGAGAGTCCAAGGATACAGCTTACTACATTATACTATATGTTTTTAACAAGTAAATGTGTACAGTGTAAGATACTCATAAAAATATATATGTCATGTACTTTTGCGAGAATTTTCTTCTACATATGTATAACATAACATAACATCATCATATAATATGATATGTGATTAAGTATAGCAACGCACTTTTTTTTCAGTACATGCTAGCAAAATAATACTGTTAATTTAAAACATATGATGATGATGAATTAATGGAGATACATACTTAATATATGTATATCTATTTATACAGAAGGCTGACTACACTCGTTTTAATATAATATGTAATGTTCAAGTGAACGACGATACATTATACTATCTCCTAAGGAAGTACTTACTGATATAGGTGTATGTAATTTTTTTTTTTGTATCAGCCACGAAAGAGTTGAATGCAAAACAAAATTAATGTGGATTCGCTGCTAATAACAAAAATAAAAAACACAAATCCAAGTCATGTCCATGCAATGTGTGGCGCAAGGCGCGGCGCCGCACACACATATTGCAACGCGAGTGTATGACTAAGTAAGTATTTTACTGAAGCACAGAACATAACGAGCCAAAAATTATTGAAATGGCCAAATTTTCTCATGTATGCCCCATACAGATGTTTTTTATATAGCAAAAGTCTGTATATATGCATATTTTTGTCAAACTTTGTCTCATATTACGAAAATAAAGTGTAGAATTTTTTTTGTTCTGAAGCGAAGCAGAGGACTAAATACTAAATAGCTTCCTTTTTGCTACCATCATAAAATGATGTAAACAACACAGTCATTCATAAAAACTCAATTAAATTTTAAATAATTTGAGCGATATAGTTTCACATTCCAAACAAATTTTGGCCACATTATAAGGTTACATTATAGGGTCCTTTTTTGAAGAAAGACGAGTTCTTTCCTTAAAAAAATTCTGAATCTTATTTGGAAGTGGAAGCTATTAAAAAAATTAGGAGAGCTGTACTAGTTATTTTTCCTTCGATTTATAATTAAAAAATTAGACAAAAACTAAGAAGAGGTAGGGAGAAGTTAGTATTACAAATCCCTCGTCCTCGTAGAACAAAATAACCATCTCATCATTTAATGGTGATTAAATTTTCAGGGTCAGTTTAGGGGGG